>ML677359.1:21267663-21283716 GCA_007922305.1 Dermatemys mawii | reverse complement strand
CCCCTAACACCTCAACCCTCTGTTCCATCCAGATGACCCATCCTCCAAACCCCTGCCCCGGCCTGGTAAAAATGAGGGAGGATGGGGGAGAGCCAGGGACAGAGGGAAGGAGCCTCAGAAAAGGGGCAGGGCAGGGGTGGGGCCTCGGGGAAGAGGCAGGGCAGGGCATGGGTGTTCAGTTTAGAAAGTTGGCAGCCCTACTTCTCCTAAGGCCTATTGTTTTCCCTAATGGCTCATTGACCAGAATAGATCCTTCCCAACCAGCAATTTAGACTGAAAGCATCTTGTCTAGTGAGCATTACCCAGGTGTAACTACATTTGAAGTACAGATACATAGTCAGTATTTATAACTTCAGATAAAAAATGATAAATACATACAAATAGGATAATCATATTCAGCAAATAATAACCTTTTCAATGACATCTCACTTGACCTATCTTGCATAAAATGCATCACAATATGCTGTAACCATATCATAATAATATCATTATGAAGAATATGAGGGGCAGTGGCACATGGGGGTTGGAGTATTGGTGATGGGACCCTATATCCAGAAAAAGGGTGCCAGACGTGGGAGTCAGTACCCTGGCAGTGTGCCTAAAAAGCCAGATACAGGAACAGTGTCTAGAATAGATACTACTAGGCTAAAAAGCATGTAGGATCCAATGTTTGGGTCCGATAGAGTAGCCTGGTGATTATTCACAATGGAGAAATCAGCCAGAGCTGTAACATTAAGGTACTTATATAGTCCCCGTTACTCTAGTATCTGAGCATCACATAACAATGTATTTATCCTCACAAAACCCCCATGAGATAGGAAAGTACAGTTATCCTTTCTCTACAGATGGGGAATGGAGGTAAAGCTAAGACTAAGAGAGTTAGTGGGAGTTTTGCTATTGTATTGAATGGGGCCAGGATTTCACCCTAAGTGATTTATTCATAGTCACACAGGAAGTCTTTGGAGAACAGGGAACTCCTCTGTAGTCTCCCAAGTACTAGGCTAGCTCCCGAGCCATTGGACTGTCTTGGCATATTTAAAAAGTTTAACTCATGGGAAATTACAATTAACAAAAACAAAACAATCCCCTCGTTCCCCTTCTCTATTTAATTTTCATTTACTGTTCTAGAATTCCTCAATTTATTTCTTAGTTTTTCAAAATTTGGTGTAATTGTATTGACTGGGAAGCAGAACTTTAGTATGTATGGCAAAAGCTGTATATACTCTTACAATATAAAGTTCAATTTATTTCCTAGGAACTAGTATGGTTTAACAATGTTATACTTAAAAAAATAAAAAAGGCTGGACTGTTGTTCTTAAGATTTTCCTATTACCATCTTCAGTTTATCTGGAATCACTTCTCAGGTTACAAGAGTAGGAATAACATGTCAGACACTGGTATCACTGACTTCAATTTTGCCCACTTGAAACAAATGCCTACTTTAAATCTGTTTAAATCATACCAAGAGCGCCAGGGCACAGGAACAACAACACTACCATCACCAAAAATCTATAGCATTATGCATAAGATCTTGTGAGACCTCAAACAATGAAAATACCATTCATCTATCACTTAAACTACTGCTCTGAGAATTTACAAAGCCGAACAAAACACTTTACACAATTGCTTCAACTAAATACCATGTTCAGAAATGTGACTAACACGTAGTGGTGGTGGTTTCTTCACATTCTCTAGGGAGACATTTGTTGTGCTTACAAGAAGTCTGTTTTCTTCTCTGCCCTGGTTCCAACTAGTGTCTGGGAACTTTGGGAAGCTCAACCCTTAAAGTCACAACCTCTAATAACAGGGAATGGTTGGGGCTCTTCAGGTAAAGTGGGGCTGTTTTATTTTCAGTTAGAGAGTCAACCACTTTGTTATATATGAAGACTATAATATACCATCTCCTAACTTGCAACATTTACTCTTTTAGTACAGAATGCATGTTCTCAAAAATTCAAAGTAAATCTTTAAAGTAATTTGAGTTAAAATTTAATTACAAAATTAGCCTCTTAAGAAACTTTGCACCTAAAGACAGGCTTTTTTTCCCCCGTGTATGTAGACGCTTCAAACTTCCAATATAATTAAAACTCATTGCAATCTTATGTATAGGCTATATTTGAAGGAATTAAGCTGTGACTAAACTAAATTAATAATGACTGTTGTATCTAATTGTTATGATTATAGACAGAATTAGCTCAAGAGCTTGGGCTTTATGTATCTGCACCAAAATTGGTAGAGGGTGAATCTTAAGTATGTTTAGTACAACCATAGTTTTTGAAAAGAAATGTTATAATATGGATGGTCATTTACATTATAGGGGTTTATACAAAGCAAGCACTAGTAAATCTAGCCCTAAAAGCTAGTTTTAAAAATATTAAAGGTTGACATTAATTATTTGAGATCTGTAGAAATATTGCATAGTAGCATTCTCATTGGCTTTCTTGTTTAACATTTATGTATACAAATTTCAGTAATAAAAAGGTATGGGACTTCCTTTTCTAAAACCTACTGTTAAAATGAGTTAAGGTTGAGCAGTAATCTGAGGTGTAATAAAATTACAGGAATGTTGCAATTATCCCTTAAACAAACATAAATCCAGGAACTGAGTTAAAATCAAACCAATATGAAATTCAGCATGTTATCAGGAATGCACAGTTAAGGCACCCAAATAAACTTAACTTTGCCCTGTATCGACACTGAGGGAAAAATACCAAAAATCCAATGTCTTTAAAAATCTGTTTGACCTAATGTGGGACCACAAATCATCATTGTATGGAATGGTTATTGTATGGTGTCTCTGTAGATTGTTCCATGGGCATAAAGAGGATTAATTTTATTTTAGTCTACATCCACTCTCCCAGCTGCATCTTAGACATTCTTTTGTTGATTGCCCTGTTTGTTGAAATCTAAATATATTTATTTAAGATATTCACCCTCCTTTAAGGTCTGTGTGCCCTTAACCTAGCTACCAAATCTCAGGGAGGTGGGCTACCTATGGGGATGGGAGGACCCCTCACAATGTTGTAGTAAATGTCTTCACTGAAGCACTACAGTGGTGCCGCTGCAGCTGTGCTGCTGTAGTTTTAAGTGTACAGTAGACCAGGGATCAGCAACCTTTGGCACGTGGTCTGCAAGTGTAAGCCCTCTGGTGGCCCGGGTCGGATTGTTTACCTGCCACATCCGCAGGTTCGGCCGATGGTGGCTCCTACTGGCCACGGTTTGCTGCTCCAGGCCAATGGTGGCTGCGGGAAGAGGTGGCCAGCATATCCCTCACTTTTGCTGCTTCTCGCAGTTCCCATTGGCCTGGAGTGGCAAACTGCGTCCAGTGGGAGCTGCGATTGGCCGAACCCGCAAACATGGTTGGTAAACAAACCGGCCCTCCAGGCGGCTTATCCTGGCAGGTCACATGCTAAAGGTTGCTGATCCCTGGTATAGACATAGCCTCAGTCTAAATTTCTGTCTGTCAACTAAAATGCTAGTATCATTTTCCTCTTGACTGCACTCCCACTGAAGACTCATAATTGTGGGCTTGGTTTTCCCTCATTAAGGTCAGAGGGTTTTGCCATTGACTTCCCTGAGAGCTATATCTGTGCAACAATGATAGACTGCAGCCCCTTCTGTTTCATAATCATTTAAATTGTATATTATGACACTCTATTTATAGCTCTAATTCATCAATTTTGTTACCTCTACCCAGTTATCATATTTTAGTATTTTTACCTTTTCTGTGCCCCACTTTCTCGAAAAGCATTGTGTAAGAATTAGGGAAAAAATAGGGAGGTAATTTACTAGCATTTACTAGCACAAGAATTGTGTATAAGCATTTTTTGTGTGTGTTCTGTCCAGGACAAAGGAGAATGGTATTCAGATCATAGAGAAAAACATCTAGCCTTAGCAATTTCCTACAACATTTAATCTTTTTAATTTTATTTAATATAACACTTAGCTAACTCCATCATTGTTCAGTATATCCTATGTGTTCCTCATATAGACATTCACATTTTTAGCTCCCAAGAATATCTGATACAGAAAGTGCATTCTGTATCACTCTCTAAATTGCTTTGATCATCTACCTGTACTGATTAAGGAAATTCTGTAGCTTCATAAGAAATGAAGGCTCCATCTCACTCTGTTACAGGTATGGTGAGGGCAGGAGGAGGGGAGGAGGGATAGGGAAGGAGGAAATTAACTGGCAAGTGCAAGTGTAATGTTACTTATGTAAGACGTTAAATAGCTTCTTTTTTGCTACTATTGCTGTTGACAAGTTGACTGTATTATAATTTTGTCATCCTGATAAATTGTTGGTGAGGGCTCTCATTAATTCTAAGAGGCATATGTAAAAATTATCATATTAACAGTCTTTAGGTTTTTTTCTTCTTTTGCTAAATGAATGTGGGGGACATACAAAAATCCAATTACTTTTTTTAGCTGTTCCCAAGTTCTGACTACCTCATCAGAATTGAATTCTAAACAGTTCTGGTTAATCAACATGTGACAACTTTCTAGATATAACTGCAGGATTATAATGGGCTGACTGAACTGAAGTTAATTTCCACTTGGCTTTTACCTTCTAATTATTTAACAGCTCAGCAACAAAAATCCTTCACCAACAACATGCCTGCAGGGCTCCCGGTAGACAGATGTAGTGCAGTAGAGTTTAGCTCCTGCTAAAGAAAATGACATTAAAATGATGTTGAAATATTTGAAAGCAGAGAGACTTTGATGCTCTTAAGGATGTAAATGAAAATGATTGATTAGAATGCAAATGTACTAATACATCAAAAAATTAAAACAGTAATAACAATATAATTAAGCCAACAGCAATCTTTCTGACATGCAAAACTAAATATATCCTGAATAGCGCATTTTTGAAAGTAAGTTATACTGTCACTATAGATAGAAAACTGGTTTATGGCATTCAACAAAAAGCAAGTTGTGCTCCTAAATTTTTGTCTTTTACCTGAGATTGTGAGAGATTACTTTGGGCTTGTCTACACTGGCAAGTTTCTGTGCAGTAAAGCAGCTTTTTGCGCTCAAACTGCATACGTGTGCATGCTGCCAAGCCACTTGGACCTCAAAAACTCCTCATTTGCAGCGCTGCAAAAAACCCACCACAATGAGAGTCGTAAGGCTATTTGCCCAGAGGCTCCAGTGCTCTATTGCCAGTGTAGACACTTGATTTATTTCTGTACTATAATTGGCCTCTGAAGCTGTCCCATAATGCCTCAAGTGACCACTCTGCTCAATATTTTGAACTCGGCTGCCCTGGAAATATGCGCTCCTTCCCTTTCAAAGCACCATTTCTCACAGCCATTGCATGTTGTGCTGATCTGCTGTGGGACACAAAGCAAACCATTAATGTGGAATGCTCATGCTGTTGAATGCAGAGGCAGGTATGTGTGTGTGAGAGAGTGAGAGCACGAGAGAGATTGCTGTGCAGAGAGCCCAGAGAGGGAGGCTGGAGCTGATATCGGGGTTTCCCTCTCCTTCTACCTCCAGACTGCTTGCTTCCGGCCGCTCTCTGAACTTACAAGACAGCATGCTGACACATGTGCTGTCCCTCAAAACACATCTCTCTCTCTTCCTCAATACATGCCCTCCCCACACTTCAGTTGAAAAGCAGTTGGCAATGTAGTAGGGTGCCTATGGAACAATGGGATTGGGAAACCTGCGTCATGTGATGCTGTGCCTGCCCCATGAGCCATTGCAAACCCTTTCCAAAGCACCCTGCTTCTAGTTGTACAGTGGGGTAGCTACCACAATGCCCTGCTGTCTTTGCTGTTACAAGAGCTGCTAATGTGGATGCATTCCAGCATCACAAGGGGCACAGTGTGGACACGCAACAGCAGTTTAATTCCAATATTTTAGTAGAAGTGTTATAACTTGTGGCACAGAAACTTGACAGTGTAGACATATCCTTACTCACCTCAAGGACTGAGATGTAAGCTAAACCTCTGTTTTCAGAAACCAGTGTCTTGTGCATGCAAAGTTGAATGCGTATGTACAGGAATGCCTGGATTTGTGCTGCAAGCTATCAAGCATGTGCACACTGCCTCATAATATTTCAGTGCTTATATGTGCAAATTCTACCACTTTCAGGTGCACAAATTTTAGGTAGTTTTTGCCACATTTGCACCTGCAATGTATGAGAACAAATATGATAACTCAACTCCATCACAAAATATCTTTGCTTGTTCTTTGCCATGGTGCTGCTGATAATGAAGACATTAATAAAATTACCTGTCTTAAATAGAATGACCCAACATAGTAGCTGATGAGCAGAATTTTCATAGGTTGCCCCTAATGTTTAAATTCACCGGAATCTGCAACCACGCCCCACCCTTCAGTAGCAATGAATCCCATAGCCTATTTAGATGGTTGTCCTTAAAATAGTTTACTAAATGTATGCAGTGTTGTTGCAGCCATGTTGGTCCCCAGGATATTAGGCCTTGTCTACACTAGTGTTTTGTTAACAAAAGTCAGCTTTCGTCGACAAAACAGTGGAGGTTTACACACTACAGTGCTCCTCCCACTAACAAAACTCTCCTGCTTTGCTGACAAAATAAAACCACTTCAATCTTTCTGCAGAAAAGTTAGATGGACCCAGTCTGAAACCACATGCATGCATACTTGCTTATCCTCAGGAGTGAGATATCGGCTTCAATGACCCCTGCGTATGGAAAATGGTGGCAGAATTTACCATCACTTGCAATGATCCACTTAAAAAATCACCTAGACCCCTTGTCCCATCTTGAACCCCAAACTCACCATGTTTAGGGCATTTGCCAAGTTGTGTGTTTGCCAAAGGACTATATAAGTGTATTTTGCTATTATGTTTTGATACTGTGAGTGCACTAACAATCATGCTTTTGCTTACTGTTTCTTGTGCTTGGTGATTCACAAGCACCTAAAATACCATACAGAAGTAAGCCTTTATGTTTCAAGGAGTAAAGAGGGGAAATTGCTTGTAGGGCTCACCTCAAAAGCTAAAGCAGGTTCTTTCTAGTGCTTATATGAGTTGTAGGCTATTTCATATTATCTATGTGATAAGATGGATGTTCTTCCATAAAATATATTGATATAAACCAGTGAAACTAATGTGGAGACAGAGAAACCTTGGTGTCAGTTTCATTAGAAGAATAATGAATAGTCACAGTAGTTTTCCCTTTTTCTTTTAATTTATTAATGAATGAATGGAATTTTTCTTCATTAAAATTTGCCAATATATAGAAGTTGGTCTAATTATAATGGAAAAATGGTATAGACAGCAAATAGCTGGTAGCATAACTTATTTAAGGAGTTTTTCTTTCAGAAATGTGCTAATTGTCCTTACAATGTTTATATATGATAACACTGTCTCAAACTGTTCTTTTATCATATCTCAGAAACTAAGTAGGGTTAGAAGCTGGATTAGTAGTTGAATGAGAGACTTCAAGAAATAAACTATGTGCTATGGCTAGTTAGTCCGTGTCTATACTACAGCATTAAGTCGACTTACGTTACACTGATGCTCAAAAACTGCTGTAATTACATCACTTGTGCATGTTCACACAATGCTCCTTGTACTGGTGTAGCACGGCCATTGTAGGTGCTATAGCAGTGACAGAGAGAGCAGTTTACCGTGGGTAACTATCCCATTGTGCAAATAGACACCTTCTCCCACTAGGAGTTATGAGAATGGATTGCAGTGCATTGTGGGGGTGGGATCGCCACCCCATGATGCAGTTTTGTTTGTCCCATAATTCCAAAGGCTTCTATGTTTCATGACATTTTTAAACTGCCCCTCTAAACTGTGTGCCCACCATCTCTGCCTGAAACATGGATACTGCACTGCTTATCTGTCTTGTGATGAGCATTATGAACACAAGGTGGCTGATACTTCTGCATTTCATGAGCTGTGAATCTGAACAGGAATCTGTGGTGCTTGCCCTGCTGTATGCCATGGAAAGAAACAATTCAAGAATAATTGGGAAACAAGCACAGAGTGGTGGGATCAGATTGTGATTCAGGTCTGGGATGATGAGCAGTGGCTGCAGAACTTTCGGATGCTCAAAACCACCTTCTTGGAACTGTGTGCAGAGCTTGCCTCCACCCTGAAATACAGGGACACCAATATGAGAGCTGCTTTCTTGGTGGAGAAGCGCATGGCAATTGCTGTGTGGAATTGCTGTGTGACTCCAGACTGCTACAGATCAGTTGAGAATCAGTTTGGAGTTGGGAAGTCCACTGAGAATGTTATGGTGATACAAGTGTGCAGGGCCATTAATCACCTCCTACTATGAAGGACTGTGTCCTTCTGTAATGTGCAGAAAATAGTCATGGCTTTGTGGCAATGTGGTACCCTAGCTGTGATGAGATAAGAGATAGGATTCATATCCCAATTTTGTCCCCAGACTATCTTGTGACAGAGTACCTCAACCAAAAGGGGTGCTTCTCTGTGGTATTGCAGGCGCTGGCGGATCCACCAGGGTCATGTCACTGATATAAATGCGGGGTAGTCAGGGAAAGTGCATGACGCATGCAGCTTCAGGAACACTGGCCTGTACAGAAAGTTTTATGCATAGACTTTCTTTCCAGACCAGAGGATTCCAACAGGGAATGTGGAAATACCCATAGCGATCTTGGGAGTCTCCATGTACCCCTTACTCTCATGGCTCGTGAAGTCTTACACTGGAAACCTTGACAGCAGGAAGAAGCTCTTCAATAACAAGCACAGCAGTTATAGAATGTGCATCTGGCAGATTAAAAGCATACTGACTCTATCTTTTTGAAGGTTAGAGTCTTCAGTGAAGAAAATGTTCCCTTGGTCATAGCAGCTCACTGTGCTCTGCATAACATTTGTGAAACCCAGAGGTAAAAGTTTTCATGGAGTGGAACGCTGCGGTGGATTGCCTGGCAGCCGATTTTCAGGAGCCAGACACCAGGGCTATTAGAGGAGCTCAACACAGGTTTATTAAATCAGGGAGACTTTGAAGCAGCATGTTGACAATAAGTCCCAGTAATGAGTCTTTCTGTAATACTTTCAGCCAGGCATTGTTTTCTTGTCATCTTGAATGACACTTGTAATGATTCTTGCCTAAGCATTATTTGTAGTCTTCAAATGTGCCAATTTGTACTGTGTATGAATTTCTGCTGAGACCACTGTGTGTGGGACATAAATAAAGAATTATTGTTTTCGTAAGACTAAATTTTTATTAAACAGAAATACACAGGTTAACATTTCTTACAAGGGTCTGACAGTGAGCGCCACTCTCGGAAATGAAGATCTCACAGCCGCTTGTAAGTCCAGCTGTCATTATGGAAAAAGTCCCTGGGGTGGAGTAAATGGGGTACTGTGATGTGTTGGGAACCTGTGAGGAATGTGTGTGTGGAGTTTGGGGAGGGCATGCAACACAGTTCTGTGTGAGCTGCAGGGAGATTCGAGCATGCATGTGTTCCTACTGCAGCACAATCAAGGACCTGAGCATCTCTGATTGGTCCTCCAGGAGCTTCATCATCTCTCCTGACCCTCTATTATCTGCTCCCGCTCCTGCTCCTGTCTCCTCTCCTGGCTATCCATTTCTACTTTTTTGTTAATTGTCTCTTTCCACACTCTGCACACTGTCAGCCTGATCAAACGATTGCAGCACTTCTCAAAAAATGTCCTCCTTACTTCTCTTCTTTTGTTTCCTTATCTGATGGAGGCACTCTGACAATATGTAGGAGCTGGCCCTGAAGGGCACATCTGCAGAGGAAAAAGAACAATACATAGATTCTTTATTGTGTGTGCACTCACAGTCTTGAATCATAAAAATTACATACACCTCTTTCTCACTTTCACTTGGCAAGCATGCAACATGGCCAGAGCACTAAACATGGTGAGTTTGGCCTGGGGTGGGGGTGGGAGGTGTAAGATGGGACAAAGGGTTTGAGTAGTTTCAGAATGAAATCAGTACAAGCGCCTAGGGACAGAGTTCTGCATACTGGCACCATTTCCCACAGGCTGGGGTGATTGAAGCTAAAATCACACTGTTCTCAGAGCTTTAAAAGCGGAAGACCATATGTCTGTGTACCTGGCTGTAGGGCAGCAGAGTAGAATCGGCTTACCAGAATGATCATGCTAGGCCTTGTGGGATATCTCATGGAGACCACTTTGGACAACATAAGCAAGTGCAATGTCTACAATGACCCCATGTCACTCTAACTTCATTGGAAAAAGCTCTGTGCTGCTTTTCAAGGTGGTTTCATTATATTGAGGTAGGAGGAGAGTTAAATCAGTGGGAGGAGCATTGTTGTGTGTACATCTCCACTGTTGTGTTGATGAAAGCTGTCATTTGTCCACAAAACTGTATAGTGTAGACAAGGCCTAAGTAAGTGGTGGTCTTCCCTCTCAGTACATGTATTAAAAATAAATAAATAATTAAAGGCAATGCTCTTCCAAAGTTTTAGGGAACTCTTTGCTGCAAGATGTGCCATCTTTTAGATCAGACGTAAAACTCCAATCCTGATCACTTGCATTTCCCTGGTATTTTCCACAAGAAGTAAGCACAGTTTTTTAGGTTAAATTCTAATATGGGTAATTACATTCTGCTTACCTAAAGCCCTTCCTGCAGTTTCAATTAATTATTCTTCTCTACCTGCCCTGTGCTGCTGTGTAGCATAACTATGTGCTGATAAAAATAGATCAAATTTGATTTTAAGACAAGGTAATTTTGTTTGAGAGGGTCATTATTCCCCTCACATTATCTTCACAAGTGAGTAATAACCCAGCCCTTTAACTGAAGACCAGTGGGCAACACTAACTTCCATGCCCAAATATAAAAGTTGTCAGAACCCCCTTTCTAACCAGATATTCTAAGGAGGGCTAGGATGCCTGGAACACAAGAAACTGTTTGATATCCCAAAAGGGAACAACATAAACAAACATTAATTACTTTGTATAAATAAAGAAGTTCATATATATATAAACAGGAACATCTCTCCTGAATACTTACAGTATATGTGAGTCTTTCATAATTGTACTAATAGAATTCCTCTAAACCTAGGCTGTGAAAGAAGCTAAATGAAGAAGCAAGTGTTTCACCAATATGGGCTTTATTAGAATACTGTGAATAAAATAGTAACATTCTATTAATATTGAAAGCATGTTGATATATTAATGTGCAGGCATTTCCCAGAATATGGGAAGCTAATGAAAATGATTGTAAGTTTAGCAACTTGAAAGTGTGATTCTGCCCTGAAAAGTGACTCTAGAGATGGCATAAAGGGTCTTAAAGAGGTCTATATCAATGGTGTACAGTTCATATATGTTTTTCATATAATTGGTAGGCCTGTAAACTACTCCTGGTATCTTTAAGTATAGCAATGTTCTACGTGGCTCACAGATCACTACTACAAAGTATACACTATTGGAGTAGGCTATTAGTATATTACCATGGAATGGAGGTCTACATCTCTGATCATCTGGAGATAGTCTGCAATGAGAACTCGACAACGGGGTGAGGGAAGAATATGTGCAGGGGCCTTCTTCACTCTTTCTTGAGATCTGTGAGTGGTGCAGGCAGGGCAGATCTTTACTTTTTGGGGAACTTAACAAAAAAGTGAACCCAGTCTGAAGTCCCCCATGTTAAGCATGTTCTGGGAATAAATGCTGGTGAGTACCATGGAGCCATGCAAGCTGAGACCCAAAGTGGGGGCAGAGGGTGGCACATACATGTGGCTCTCAGTGGATCTGTTGGTTTTGGAGGCAGAATCCCTTCTTTGTTCCATGGAAGGACAAGACCCAAAGCCTAGGGGAAAAGTCAGCAAAATTTTTCCTCCCTTCAGGGTCCTTCCAATAGGCTTTTACATAGAAAGGAACAAACGGATCTTCAGTTAACAACTCTGACACAGGAGCTGGAATAGCTCACTCTCATCTTAACATTGCTTGGTTTACAGAGTTTATAAGAGTAAATAGTACAAATATTTGTCATTACTGTTACTCGAATCAGCAGATATGCCTTAGAATGCTTAAGGGGCTGGTCTGATGACTAAGACTATACCATTTTTACATACCCTACAGTTGCTTTTCCTGGTCCTAACTATACTCTTTACATTTAAAAATAACAATGGATAAATAAGCCCTCAGATATTGGGGATATCAATATGAGAGAGAAGCAACTCTATGTGGTTTCATTTTTTTCACCCAGGATTTTGTGAAGTAAATCTAAACACACCCACTGGTACAAGGTTTGTGCTCTTCTATTAGCAGAACTCCAGCAATCTGCCCTGTACTTTAGCAGCTTGTACACTACATTAACTTTCAGCAGCATGGATGTTCTCACATTTCAGTTTAGTGAATTTAAAGGGACACATCATTAAAGCTTTCTCAGACCATTATTTTCCTGCAAGGAAGGAGGAAAAAGAGTAGAAGATACTTTGCTCAGACAAGCAAGTAGACTAGGGGTATGGTTACACTTACAAAATTATAGCGCTATTGCTTATAGCGCTCGCCTTATACAGCAATAATAATAGCGCTATTGTATGTCCACACTGAGATGCTCCAGCGCTATAGCATGGCCACATTTGCGGCACTTAATACGGCATTAAGAGCAGCGCATTAGGGCATGTATCCCACAGTACACCTCTTCCTGATCTGGTGCAATGGCTTGTGGTAGGGGGGGCGTCACTTGCGGGGCATTCTATATCCTGTTTGAACTACCCATGATGCTTTTTGGCATATCCCAGCAATCCCTGTGTTTCCTTCCACCTCCGGCGCCATCTTTCAAGGGTTTCAGCAAGGCACGCTCCGTCTTCCATTGTCGAGTGCTGCAATGAATCCACAACTGCTGAGGGACGTGCTGACGACTGTCGCCAGCACATCTCTGTGTGCAGTGGAGTTATTCCTTGACATGCAGGATGACAGTGATGATTCTGAAGACGAGATCGAAGCGGTGAATGCATTCGACACAAAGCTTCTTGTCTCATTAACGGACATGCTCACGGCTGTTGAACGCCGCTTCTGGGCACGGGAAACGAGCACAGAGTGGTGGGATCGCATCGTCATGCAAGTCTGGGACGACGAGCAGTGGCTGCAAAACTTTCGAATGAGAAAAGCCACTTTCATGGGACTGTGTGCTGAACTCGCCCCTGCCCTGCAGCGCAAGGACACCAGACTGAGAGCTGCCCTCCCGGTGGAGAAGCGGGTGGCTATCGCGATCTGGAAGCTGGCCACCCCAGACAGCTACCGATCGGTGGCCAACCAGTTTGGGGTTGGAAAGTCGACCGTTGGAGTTGTGCTGATGCAAGTGTGCAGGGCCATTAATCGCATCCTGCTACGAAAAATCGTGACTCTGGATAACGTGCATGACATCGTGGCTGGCTTTGAAGAAATGGGTTTCCCTAACTGTGGAGGGGCGATAGATGGGACCCATATACCCACTCTGGCGCCCGCCCACCTAGCTGAGGAGTACGTTAACCGAAAGGGGTACTTCTCCATGGTTCTCCAGGCGCTTGTGCATCACCGTGGGCGTTTTACTGACATTAACGCTGGCTGGTCTGGAAAGGTGCATGACGCACGCATCTTCCGCAACACCGGCCTGTTCATGAAGCTGCAAGCCGGGACTTTTTTCCCAGACCAGAGGATCCCCGTGGGGGAAGTGGAAATGCCCATAGTGATTCTTGGTGACCCTGCTTACCCTTTAATGCCCTGGCTCATGAAACCGTACACAGGGAGCCTGGACAGCAGTCAGGAAAGGTTCAACTACAGGCTTAGCCGTTGTCGAATGACTGTGGAGTGTGCTTTTGGGCCTCTCAAGGCGCGCTGGCGCTGTCTTTATGGGAGGCTAGACTTGGCCGAGGGTAGTATCTCCGCGGTTATTTCCGCATGCTGTGCCCTACATAATCTTTGTGAGCGGAAGGGCGAAGGCTTCACTCAGGCATGGTCCTCTGAGGTTCAACGCCTGGAGGCCACATATGCCCAGCCAGAGAGCAGGGTTCATGGAGGGGACCAGCACGAGGCTGTTAGGATCAGGGAAGCCTTGAGGGAACATTTTGAGGCTGAAAGCCAGTTCTAAAGTGAGGTGCAGATGGAGGGAGGGAGGGAGGGAAGGAGGGAGCATTCTTTTAACAGGAACAGGCATTTGCTTTTCTGTAGCCTGTAATAAAGTATGTACACTTAATAAAGAAACCCATTTATTAAGAAGACAATTCATGTATTGAACAGGTACTTCGGTTGCTGAAAGAAAATATTGTGATGCATGTGAGGGGGAAGGCAGGGGAGGTGCAATGGGGGTGTCGTGGGGTCAGTCAGAGATCGGAGTATGTCCGGGTCTCTGAGTCTCCAGTGCCCTCACAGTGGCCATGTCCCCCGAACCCCATTTGCGGAGGGCAGTAAGGCATGTTATTAGGGGTAGACTGCAGTGGATAATGGTCTGGGGTCTGGGGGTTGTTCGGTGAAGACAGAGGGGTTGGAGGCAGCTGTGGATGGTGATAACCATTTGGCTGATGATAGTGGCCTGGAGGGTACAGAGGCAAAGAAGGGGAAGGGAGTTGGGGCAAACGATAATTGGGGTGGTGGGTGCGGAGCTTCTCCTCCTGAAGGGTGACAAGCCGCTGCATAGTCTGCAATTGAAGCTGCAGTAATGAGAGCAGCTTGTCGGTGCTTTTCCGGCGGTGAATCGCGTTCTCCTTCCGCGCCTTCTCCCTCAACTTGCTCTCATTCTCCCTCCACCTCTGTGCAACTGGATTCTCCGTTACAGCCTGTTGCATTACTTGCTGTACAAGATCCTCTTTGCTCCTTCGTGGCCGCTTCCTCAGTCGCCTGAGCCTCTCAGCTGTTGATAAGAGCGATGGTGAAGGGGTGAAGGACGACCCTTCTAAAATAAAAAGATACATTTCACAGTGGTTCCCTTGTAAAGAGCAGACATGCCTATCATTTCCCCGCATTCCCCGTTTGCCTGTCCCGCAGACAGCACAGATACAGCAACGGAGCCCCTGCCATGGTGAGTGGACTCCAGAGGCAAGGGAAATGATTTTTTCCCTGCCCTGAAAAGCTGTGGCGGGGGAGGGGGTGGGGAGTGCCAGTACGTTGCAGGAGCCACAGTGTGAGCAGCAGGCAGGGGGAAGGATTTCTTCCCTGCCCTGAAAAGCTGTGGCGGGGGAGGGGGTGGGGAGTGCCGGTAAGTGGCAGGAGCCCTACTCTGAACACTGTTCCAACATTCTCCGTAGGTGTTTGTCCTGGAAGATATCTCGTTGCTTCGAGTCACTGAGGAGCAAAGGGAAGGGATTTTATTAAGATGCGGCTTCCGCCCAGGGCCATATGCAGCGTGCCTATGTGCAGCAATGCTCCCCCCACCCATTGTAGCACAGTGGCAGGGACTAGTGACCGTGACCGGGACGGGGACCACGCTGGCTGTCCCGGGAAACCTGCGCAGGCGCATTGCAAGTGCTCTTATTGAGACCTTTGAAGAGATTACTGATGATGACTACCACGATGTGATAGACTACATCAATGCTCTATTCCACATGTAGGCAAGCATGCAAGCATCCCCTTCCACCCCAAGCTGCCTGCCTTCCCCATAGAAAAGCAGCTTTACCTCCGCAATGCACTGCTGAGCTGGCCCCTGCAACCGCCGGACGCTGTGGCTGGCCGCCCTCCTCCTGGCTTTAGAGGAGAGCTCCTGGCTGCATGCCCCCCTGCCCTCCTCCTGGCTTGAACAGAGCTCCAGGTGGAATGCCCCCCTCATCCCTTTCCACCCCAAGCTGCCAGCCTTCCCCATAGAAAAGCAGCTTTACCTCCGCAATCCGCTGCTGAGCTGGCCCCTGCAACCGCCGGACGCTGTGGCTGGCTGCCCTCCTGGGTTGAGAAGAGCTCCTGGCTGCATGCGTACAGGGACTCCTCCGTGCCCTGGATCGCTGCCGCCTCGTCCTCCTCCTCCTCCTCTTCTTCATCCTCCTGCTCTTCGTCCTCCTCCTCACCCCCCCCTTCACTGGTGGGCTGAGAAGTGTCCGTGGTGGTCGATGGAGTGACCGTGGGATCACCACCAAGTATCGCGTGCAGCTCCTTATAAAATCTGCAAGTCACCGGGGCTGCCC
>ML677359.1:21218777-21263779 GCA_007922305.1 Dermatemys mawii | reverse complement strand
TCTTTTCTTTTCTTTTCTTTTCTTTTCTTTTCTTTTCTTTTCTTTTCACAAGTGAAATTGCAGAATTCAATGATTTCTCTCAACATCAGAAAATTTTTGCAAACTTTTAGTATCCCAATTTATTTAACAAGATGTAGACCCTGGACTATGTTTATGTTGCAATTAGACTCCAGCAGTTGGCTTGTATCAGCTAACTTGGGTTTGCCAGGCTTGGGATGTGGGGCTGTTTAATTGTGGTGTAAACTGCATCCCTGAGCTCTGGAATTCTTCCACCTCACAGGATCCTTGAGCTGGGGCTCCAGCCTGAGCCCCAGATATCTACCATGCAATTAAAGGGTTTTTAATTGCTGTGTAGACATATCCTCAGTATCCTGGTAAACAGACAACATTCCACCTACTCTTTTAGTTCCTTCAGGTAAAACTGTTCACCTCAGTTACTGCATTTGGACAAATTGGAGAGAGTCCAGCAGAGGGCAACGAAAACAATTAGGGGGCTGGGGCCCATGACATATGAAGGGAGGCTGAGGGAACTGGGCTTATTTAGTCTTCGGAAGAGAAGAGTGACAGGGGATTTGATAGCAGGCTTCAACTACCTAAAGGTATTCTCCAAAGAGAATGGAGCTAGTGGTGGCAGATAATAGAACAGGGAGCAATGATCTTGAGTTGCAGTGGGGGAGGTCTAGGTTGAATATTAGGAAACACTTTCACAGGGAGGGTGATGAATCACTGGAATGGGTTATCTGGGGAGGTGGTGGAATCTCCATCCACAGAGGTTTTTAAGTTTGACAGAGCCCTCACTGGAGTGATTTAGTTGGTGTTGGTCCTGCTTTGAGCAAGGGATTGGACTAGATGACCTCTTCCAACCCTAATCTTCTAGGATTTGCATTTTTGAGGATGAAAGTTAAAACAAAGGGCAAAAAGGGCAATAGGTGCATGAAGCAACTGATAAATAATAACAATGGTTGTTATTACTTATTGTTCAGATTTAGGACAGATTAGAATGGAATGGATGTGTTCTTTCTCATATATAAATAGTTATGACAATTTCACATTTTATCAGTGACTCTGTCATGCAGTGATAATCAAAATCTAGTGATCTTCTGCCAAAATTTTAACAAGAGACTTCTCCTTCCAAGATTTCTCCCCTTAGCCTGTGATAAAACATATATGTATTATGGGGTTCTTGCAGAGGAGAGGTTTTTTGTGGGGGTTCTTGCAGAGGGGGAATGGGGATTTTGTTTCCAATTCATATAATATTTTCTCCCATTTGTCATTGCAAAGAAGAGAGGCAACATCACTTGGCAAACTCATATAATTAATGTAATCAATACGTTGAGACACTGCTCACCTTCTATAATTTAAGAGGGTGAGGGAGGATGAAGACTTTGTGGTAGGTTCTGGAGATACCTTCTACTGGGAAATGTCTTTTTTAAAAAAATACCTAGTATATGATGCATTCTGACACACTGCAAAGGTGAAGTTTTAAGAATCCCAGGTATTAAAGTCCATGGCAGATATTAAAGTCCATGGCAGGGATGACTAATGCTTATCGGAGGCAGGGAAAGCAACTCAATGCTCAGGAGAAATTTGTCCATAGGGTCCCCACTCAAATCCTCTCCCCACTCCTAAAACAAAACCCCATCAGTGTAGAATAAATTTCCCTTCATCCCAGCTCTGTGCACCTTTTCACCCTTTTAAAGCTCTTAATATAAGAGAAGAGCTCTTTCAAATGAAGCTTCTCCACAGAGTAGCTGCTTTGGTGTCTTAGGCTGTAGGAACCTCCAAAGCAGGCTATTCAGTGAAACGCTGCTCATAACAGCCACACACAACACTGAGCCACACTTTCAAAAGTGCCCTCTGTTACTGAGCACACATAGAGCTAAGCTGAGTTACTGTGAAACACCTAACACTGGAACCTACTGCCAACCCTTCCTTCTGTCTGGTTGAAGAATATTTAATGAGGTGCTGGAAGCATTTTCTAGGATGTCACTTGCAGAACTTGACTTTATCAGAGACATCAGACTGCTAAGGCACGTAATGGGCCTGATTTTCAAAAGACCTGAGTACAGACAGCTGTCACTGAAGTCAGCATGCTTGAAAACCCCGCTCTTGTGTATTCTTAAGGGAGTTACAATATTGCTGTTAATAATTACTTTTCCTACAGCTAACTCTGTCAAATACAAAACACACGTTTGTAATGACATGACAGATGCAATTTCCTTCCTGGTATCTTGTACCTTGTCATTGACTATGGGCTACCTGGCATAGGAGGGAAAATCTCACCTTTATCTGTTTCAGTTGGAGGTAATTTTCCATTAAAGCATGCTTCTACTTTGCAAAGTGACTTACTAATAAAAGCAATACGGGTATCCCACAAATATTGAAATAATTGACACTATGAATATTTGCTAAGTTCACAAGTAAAAACTCTTTCTTCTACCAGGCCTGCAAACAGCCTGCAATCTGAAAGTCAAGCTTTCTTTCCCCCTGTACATTGTGTACAGTAATGAAGATTCTGCAGGCCAAATGATGCCCTTATTAAAGCCTGTCACAGCTATCATCTTCAAAAGATTCCCTTGGTTCCACCTGCGCAGCCCCATTAAGGGAACAGTGCAACTGTGGACAGATATATTCCATGCAAATGGAATATAGTTAAGTGTTCTGGTGATGATGCCCACACCAAAAAGGAATCCAGTTCCCTGGGTTGATTCTGCAGAGCTCACAGTAGTAGATGGCAGGAATATCACACTTCCTTCACTAAATATGAGTCTGAACTGCTTCGTAAGAAAACACCATTGTTCCATAGGCCCCTTCTGGGCACAGATCTGAAATAGGCCTCTTAAAATATATATAAAGAAACTCGAACATAACTTTTTCTAAAGCTTAAAATAATTAACTATTACTTTAAATAACCAGATACCCCTTCCTTCCTCTTCCCACAACTGAGCGACAGTAAACAATTAAACATGTTATGCTCCTTGCTTTATACCTACTCCTGAATACTAGGGAAGGTGGGGTAATCAGCATGCAATGAGGCATAACTGGCTTCAGAGCAGTAAGAGTAAAGCATGCATCCTCCACAGCAGCAGCAGAACTCCATTTTGCTGCTGCCAATGTTTTATTTTTAGCATAATTCCTCTGAGTAATGCTTGCTGGTTCCCCTGTTCCTCCCTGATGATGGCAGATGTGCTGTAACAGTACAGTAATATTTATGTTGGCCCCGGGACATTAGAGCAACAAGGTGTGTGAGGTAATATCTTCACTGGACCAGCTTTCAAGCCACACAGAGCTGTGTGGGTTCCCACAAAGTGAAACACCACCACCACCACTGAGCCTCAATATCTGGTCTTGCTACTGACACCTTGCTGTAAATTCTAGAACATATTTGAAGGACTCCAGGTAAGGGACCTTTCTGCTGATTGGGTATCCCCTTCCTTCTTACTTACTCTTTTTTCCTCACTGCTGCTCATCCAGATGTTGTATTCATTTATCCTTTGTTTGGAAGACTGCAGCCAGGAATTTAAAAACCTCTGCTATTTTTTTAATTCCTGACAGCCAAACATGACCCTACTCTATATAGAGTGACCAGACTGAGGAGTTCTTTTCTGCTTCTTGTATATATCACTGTTTTTCATGAAGAAATTGGTACTGGTACATACAGTGGAGCCTCAGTATAACACGGTCCGATATAATGTGAATTCGGATATAGCGCGATAATACCATGGCTCCCAAGGCTGCAGGCACCACTGTTCTCTGTCCCCAGCAGGTGCAGGGGCTGTGGCTTCCAGAAAAGCCGTGGCCCCCGCGCCTGCCAGGACAGGGGACTCCGGGGCTGCAGGTGCCGGTGGTCCCTGCCCCTGGCAGGTGCGGGTCCCCAGCTTCCACAGAGAACGGGCAGCAGGGAGAGAAGTCTTGGCCCTACACCTGCCGGAGACAGAAAACCTGCTATAACGCGACCCTGCATTTACCGTAATGGGATTTATTGGATCCCATTTGTCGTGTTATAGCGGGGCTGCACTCTATCTTAAGAATGATGGCTAGAATGCATGAGGGAGTTTTGAATTTTCAAAATCCAATAGAAAAAAGCAATAAACTTGCTTCTAGTTTCTGGTTCAACAAAGCACTTACCCACATGTTTAACTTTAAATGAAGGTTTAAGACAGCATGATGTGTTTTACTGAATTAGGGAATTAAGGCGCAAGCTGTATCTTTATCTCTTGCCTGGAAATGTTTCGAAAAACTGAGTATGGAAGCAGGGCTGGCCTTACCATGAGGCGAACTGAGGCTGCTGCTTCAGGTGCCAGACTCTGGGGCGGGAGAAAGAGGGGGCACTAGGACCCAGAGTGGAGAAAATTGTGTCTGCTGCTGGTGCATATGTATTCTCTCTGCTCTAGATGCACTGAGATGGTGGTGTGCTGTGCTGGAGGAAGGAGGACACAAGAGACATTTCAAAGTTTTGGCCCAAGTAGGGGACCATGGGGGCGTCATTTGAGCTCTCCGCCTAATGCGCCAAAAAGTTGTGGGCCGGCCCTGTATGCAAGCAATAGCCAGAGGTGAAAGTAAGCCAGCATGTGCAGGTATGGCGTACTGGCAAGAAGCAGCAATGAGTTATATGGCCTTGTAGCTTCAGCAATATTGAGAGTGCGGCGGGCTGGCTCCACCAATGTTTGGGGCCAGGTCTCCCCCACGACCCCACCTGCTGCCCCACCCACATCTCTTCCGAGTGTACCCTGGCCTCCCCATGCTGCCCCCGCGCACCTTCCGGGATCCCAGAGCAGAGCGTCCCTGTCTCTCCCCTACAGCTCCAGGCTGCCTCCCTGCATCAACTGCCGCTGCAGGGCCCTAGTGTCCCCCATCCACTAGTGGCAGGGCAGGCTGCTCTTATCCTGTCCTTCCTGCTCAGACCCTTTCATTTTCTCGAGGAACCCTCCACCAGCACAGCTACCCTCGCCTTCCTGCAGTCACTGCTCCTGCCCCATGCTAGGCAAGGGGCAGCCCCATCCTCCATCCCCAGTGAGGCTACAGGGGAGGAGGCGCACATGTGATGGCAGCCCCCCCCCCCCCCACGGCACCCACCACAGGAGAGCTGAGGGAGATTCCTGGACCTGAGAGGGGCCCTAGGAGCATGTGCAGTGACAGTGGTGGGGGTGAGTGTGCTGCTGGAGGCGAGGAGAGGGAGGCCCCTACCCCAGAGCTCACTGCTGCCAGCGGGGAGAGGGCTGGGGGGAGTCCTGCTCTCTGGCTCCAGTCCCGGGGCAGCCTGCCTGTACTCCAAACTCATCCCCAGCCCTGCCCCACCTGACAGAACCTCATCCCCCCCACCTCAACCCTCTGCCCTAACCCTGAGCCTCTCCAGCACCCCAAACTCCTCATCTCCAGCACCAGCCAGAGCTCTCGTCTGATGCACCCTAACCCTCTGCCTCAGCCCTGAGCCCCCTCCCACTCCCAAACCCTTTATCCCCAGCCACGCTCCAAACCCATCCCCAGCCTCATCCCACAGCCCTCACCCCTGCACCCCCTCCCAGAGCCTGCATCCCTCCTTCACCCCAATCCCCTACCCCAGTCCAGGTCCTGCACCCCAGACCTCTTCCCTCACCCAAACGCCCTCTCAGAGCTTTGGGTAGGTGGGGGGTGGAGTTTGCGGGGAGGCAGAGTTTGGGCTGGGCTGGGTTCTGAACACCACCAAAATTTCTACAAACCTGCCACCTCTGCTGCTGAGAGCCAGTACATTGTACCGGGCAGACCGGCTTCCTCAGGCTGGAGCCCCAGGCCCTTTAAATTGCCTCCAGAGCCTCGCTGCTGGAGCCCTGGGGTAGTGGCAGAGGGGCTCAGGCGGCTACCGCCCTGGGCCTTTTAAATCACTGTTGGAGCCCTGCTGCTGCTACCCCAGAGCTCCAGGGACAATTTAAAGGGATTGGGGCAGTAGAGGCAGTGGGAGACCTGAACCCTTTAAATAGCCACTGGAGCCCTGCCCCCGCTACAGGGCTCTGGAGATTATTTAAATGGCCCTGGAGGGTAGCAACAGTAAAAGCCATGGGTCCTACTGCTGGAGCCCCGGGGGTTGCGGTGGCAGCTGGGACTCCCAGGGCTCCATCAGCAATTTAAAGGGCCTGGGGCGCTGCTGTGGTAGTGGCAGCTAGAGCCCTGGCCCTTTATATCTCCCCCGAACCTCAGGGCTTCCAGACACCTCTGCAGCAGGCAGCTTGGGGGTGGGGGGGTGTAATTTAAAGGGTCCAGGGCTCCCATCTGCTGCTACTGCAGCCCTAACCCCAGGCCCTTTAAATCCTGATATAAAGGGACCGGGGATTTAAAGGCTCTGCCTCATCTGGTACAGGCCACACCTCTTCCGGTTGAGGCCTCACCCTGTCCTCAGGACACCGGAGTAGCAGCAAGTTCTTTATGTTACTTTCACCCCGGCAGTAGCTGTCCTCCATGCACACATTCTTTGCCTGGCCTATTGTCAGAAGTCTTGCTGACCATGACTACATTATAGGGGTCATGTTATATGTTCAGAGAGATGAACTGCTTTTGAACTTTTTCTCGAACATATTAGGCACAAACTGTCTTCAGTGTCAGGCAGGCCTTTCTTCTCTTTTTACCCACTTTTTTCTTCAAAACACAGTTCTGCAAGCACTGCACAGAAAATGAGTCTCTGCTAATATTTTAGAACCTGTCTGGTGATATCTCAAAGCAGTGATTGAGTGTAGGAGATTGTTCAGTACTTGCAGTATGTCTTTTTTGGAAAAAAATTCTCTTCAAGAAGACTCCAGTGGTATAGAGAAACTGATGGAGTTTATTACTCTGTTCCATCAGAAGTTCCTTTTCTTTCTTGCTCCTCTGCACAGAGGAAGATTTATTTTAACCTTCTTGGCTGGTGGAAATTCAGCATATCATGACCAGGTTATTCTTCTAGGCCCATAGGCTCTCTAAGTTTAGTTCAGCAACTCTTGTAATTGAAGACATGCAATGACAATGAAAATCTCACTTTCTCTCTTTTAAATTGCTCTTTCTAATTCCCCTACTCACAACCCTTTTGAAGTTTAGTTTATTTAAGCATTTCTGTTCTAATCCCTTATTTTCGGTCACTTATAACTTTGTGTAATGTTCATCTTTCAGGATTTGATTGCCACATGCATGTGATACGTAGGTTTCAACATTTGAGCACAAATTATTTGACTTGGCAGTAGGAGCGGTGTGTGTGTGACACTTCCCCATCATTTAAAAAAAATGAAACCTTGCAACACTGTTTTGAAGAGATAGAGCTAAATGGCTAGGTGTGGAAGGATGAAATATGACAGAGACACAGCCCTCACTGAGCGCCATTAGCTAGTGTCTTAAACCACTTTGGATATGGCCTAGATATATGCTTTTGAAAATTTTCCACATCCATATGCATCACAATCAGTGTACTCTTAATCACAGTGTCTGGTGAGGTAGACATTGACTGAAGAGGGATGTAGGATAAATTATCTAAGACAGGGGCGGACAAACCTTTTGGCCCGAGGGCCACATCAGGGTTGCAAAACTGTATGGAGGGCTGAGTAGCGAACGCTGTGCCTCCCCAAACTGCCTGGCCCACACCCCCTTCCACTTTCCACCCCCTGAATGCCCCTCTCAGAACCTCCAACCCACCCAATCCCCACCCCCAACTCCTTGTCCCCTGACTGCCCTGCTGGGACTCCACCCCTATCCAACCCTCCGTGCTCCTTGTCCCCTGACCACCCCTACCCAGAACCCTGCCTCTAACTGCCCCCCAGGTCTCCACCCCCTATGTAACCTCTCCCTGCTCCCCGTCCCCTGATTGCCCTGCCCCATCCAACTGCTCCCTGTCCCCTAACTGCCTCCAAACTCCCTGACCCTTAGCCAATCCCCACTCCCCACCCCCTTACCATGCCGCTCAGAGCAGCAGGAGCTTGCAGCCCCACTGGCTACGCTGCTCGGCAGGAGCGGTAGGCTAGAGCGATGGCGGTGCAGTGATCTGAGACTGCAGGGGAGGAGGGACAGCAGGGGAGGTGCTGGGGGCTAGCTGCCCTGACCAGGAGCTCAAGGGCTGGGTAGGACAGGTCCCATGGGCCATGTAGTTTGCCCCCCTCTGCCCTAAGTGCTGCTAACTTCAAAGCAGGGAATAGCATGAGATTGATGTTTTCAGATGCCACCAGTGTGGTGCTCTGCTCTTGTTCGATGATGATAACAGTTGGCTGCATGCATGTATTCTGTCTGCGTGCTGCCCCGGCTCTATGCAGATAACTGACACAGCAGACCCCAAGGGAACCCCCAATGATCACAGGCTCTGATAAGATACAAGACACCCATCCAGGTTGATTGTCAAACGAAGCACAGTAATAGATTCCTATAGACTCTACGGGACATACTACGAATATGTGTTCCCTGACAATGGACACAGCTCAGTCAGTCAGTGGTGCTCCACAGCCCCCTAGGCCGGACAAAGACATCCACTCAGGGATGCATTCTTATACACAGGTAAGATAGGTTACACATCACTCCTGATGCATTGAGGTGCATCCCCTCTATGCATTGTGGTGCTGCCTCTCCCCAGTACATGTTGGTTCAAACAAACAAGTCTATCCATCATATTGTCCTTTTGAACCTGTCTTTAGGAAGTGTCTGCCTGTTCCTTGTTATCTCTGTGGAATGTGTTCGTATTGGGATGTTCTTGGTGCCATCCTGGCACATGTTCATCTTATTAGTGCTTATATGTGTATACATGCTTTAGCAGCCTTTTCCTGCCAGCTTCTGTGAGCAGGGCCTGCCTCTGGCTCGTAGCACAACTTTGCTTTATGTTAACAAGGTCTTGACCATTACTTTAATTCAGGCCTCAGGTTTATGTTTCAGGACTCATCTTACTACAATTGCTATCTCAGCACAGATATAATATGCTAAACAGATTCAGGGGAAGAGTTTAATGTCTTCATATAAATATGCTGAAAACTCTGTTGTTGGGACTGTGCGTATTTAGAGTTCCAGAGTACTAGTACCTGTTCAGGATAGGGGCAACTGCTTTCTGTGTCAGATCAAAAGGGAAATTCCTCTGTCCTCTCCTATCCTGAGCAGTAGAAACAAAATCTGCAGTTCATTTAGAATTTCATGGAAGGCAATATTCCTTTATTATCTTGTAGATAAGAGAAAAGCTCTCAGTGCAGTAGACAATTTTTTGGTTCTTCACACTAATCTATTTTGAGCTTCCCAGAGCTGAGTCTGCTAAATTAAATGCCACTACAGGATACATCTAGGAATCAGTCTCATCATTACATTGCAAGATCACAGTGCACGAACTCTGTTTTGGAACTGGGATAGTACCTAAGCTTAACTATCTTGCTGATAAATTAATTTCTCACTGATAGAAATAGTTTAAGTAAACTAAGGTTAGCAATTCGTTTCCTGCTGATAGGTAAGTTTTAAACTGAAAACATTTATTGAGGCTTATTTACCTTGCATAGCTGTTGTAAGCTTAATTAATTAATTATTGCGAGAACCTGATGAATAATACAGAATAATAAACAAGAGCAATACAACAATACAAACCTCTGATATAGCACTTTTTAATCTCAGGATGTCAAATTATTTGCAAAGGAGCATAAGGATGATTACCTGCATAAGAGGGAAATTAAGAAGTTAAGACCAGCATTTTGAAAAATGTTTACTAATTTTGGATGCCCAACTTGGTGTTTATATCTCAGGTTGATATTGAAAAAAACAGGCACCCCAAATTGGTAATTACATTTGAAAAGTTAGCCTTAAGTACATGTCCACTTCCCCACTGTCAGTGAATGTCAGAAATAAAACTAGAACCCATGTGACCTGATTCCAATTCCAATGTCCCATCCGTTGGTCTCACGAGCTTTCCAATCTGCAACTTATTATTCATTAATGCATGCTTATACTAGCACTGCTAAACACTGAACACATCATTTCATCCCAACCAAATACATGTAGTTATGTCATTTCTGAGTTTAGAAAGAAATTTATCAAGAGATAAATTCTGAACAGAATGTCTTATGGGAAGCATAGAGCATATTATTAGGTTAGGGAAATAGAAAAATGTATATGTATGCCTACTAAACTCGCTTTGCTTAGAAAGATTAATGCTTAATCAGTCAACTGAATGCATGCCTTTCAAGTCAAACAATAAAATGTGAACACGCTGGTCAGCACTTGAGAGAGATAAGTGATTACTATCTAGAGATTGTGATGGAAATGGGTGAAAGTTTGCACCCATTCGTTTGCTTATCACAAAAACTGTCTGTAGAATGTATTGCATATGTGCTACAACTGGTTTCAACAGTAGCAACAAGAAGAAATGAAGGGACTGTTGTGGCCTGTCAATATCTTCTTGAGGGAAAGGAGTTTTAAACTATTGCTCACATGAGACCCATCAAAAGGAAAAGAGAATTTAAAGAGAGAGAAAAAAATAAGAGTAAAACCAAACAGTAAACAAGACCACCTGGGTTAGAATATGTCTAGCTTGGTTCACTTGCTAGGAAAAGGCATGGTGGAGGAAGAGTCTGAGGACAGAGCTAATGGAAAATGATTCCACTGGAAAATTTTCAGTCAGGAAATGCTGATTTAACTAAAGACCTTTTATGGTAATGTATTAGTTTGGTAGAAATTTTTAATGGGAAATCATCAATATGTTTCATAGACTATCAGAGTTGGAAGGGACCTCAGGAGGTCATCTAGTCCAACCTCATGCTTAAAGCAGGACTAACCCCAACTAAATCATCCCAGCCAGGGTTTTGTCAAGCCTGACCTTAAAAACCTACAAGAAAGGAGATTCTACCACCTCCCTAGGTAACCCATTCCAGTGCTTCATCACTCTCCTAGTGAAAAAGCTTTTCCTAATATGCAACCTAAGCCTTCCCCACTGCAACTTGAGACCATTACTCCTTGTTCTGTCATCTGGTACCCCTGAGAACAGTCTAGATCCACCCTCTTTGGAACCCCCTTCAGGCAGTTGAAAGCAGCTATCAAATCTCCCCTCATTCTTCTCTTCTGTAGACTAAACAATCCCAGTTCTCTCAGCGTCTCCTCATAAGTTATGTGGTCCAGGCCCCTAATCATTTTCGTTGCCCTCTGATGCACTCTTTCCAATTTTTCCACATCTTTCTTGTAGTGCGGGCCTCAAAACTGGACACAGTACTCCAGATGAGGCTTTACCAATGTCGAATAGATGGGAACGATCATGTCCCTTTTGATCATGTTTCCTTTTGATAAGGTTGAAATATTTCATTAACATCGAAACTTCATTTTGATTTTAATGTTGTAAATTATAAGAACATTGTAACAAGTCAAAACAAAATATTTTAATCAAGTCAAAATATTTAATTTCACAAAAAATCAGAGATTTTTACTTTAAATTTCAAAGTCTCTAAATTTCTCACACAGCAGCAAGACTGTTTTTCATGCTGCTCTCTGAGAACACAGAGGCATAATTATATGCTATGGAAAGTGAAAGTGCATAGAAAAAATATTCTTCCTAAAGTATAGTTGTAGCCAGAGAAGTCATGATACTAGGTACAACTGAAAAAGCAAAATTTACAATAGCGTTATTTGTATTGTTCCCAAAATATCATGAGATTATTTTTAAAAAATTAGATTTTAGAAAATAATAAATGTTTGAGTCTTTATTTTTTAAAGCACATGACTTGAGGAGCTGGGACTTTAGGAAAAGCACCAAGTATCAGAAGACTTATGATGCAATCACCAGAACTGGCAACACTGTAGCATTCTGGTGTTTCCGACACAGAATATTATGATGGTTTTTTTCTTTTTCCACAAGCTGCCTTGTAGGAGGGGAAAGTTAGGGAGAGGCTGTGGGAACAGAATGTAAAAGTGCTCTTGCATATAGGGATGCCGGAGAGACAGGCATTTTAGTTGTGTGTGTTGGCTGCATCAGATAATTGTTGGGTTTAAGGAAACTGTGGTCTTACATAATTTGTTTGGATAACCTCATGTTAAAATATCAAAGTATAATCAAATCCCATGGTAAAATATTTGTGGGTACTATACAATTGTAAATATAGCAATTATACAAAAAGACACAAAGAGTCTTGTAGCACCTTATAGACTAACAGATATTAAGGATCATAAGCTTTTGTGGGCTAAGACTACTTCATCAGATGAATGTTGTGGAAATCTCCAGAGCCAGGTATAAATATGCAGGCAACATAGCAAGGTAAATTCAATCAGAGGCCCACTACCAGCAGCTGATTTGGAGATATGAACACCCAGAGAGGAGAAACTGCTTTTGCAATTGGCAAGCCATTCACAGTCTTTGTTTAGTCCACACCTGATGGTGTCAAATTTGCAGATGAACTGGAGCTCAGCAGTTTCTCTTTGAAGTTTGGTCGTGAAGTTTTTTTGCTGCAGGATGGCTGTCTTTAGGACTGCTATTGTATGTCCAGGGAGGCTGAAGTGTTCTCCTACAGGCTTTTGTATATTGCCATTCCTAATATCTGATTTGTGTGCATTTATCCTTTTACGTGTCCATTTATTCTTTTATTGTGGCATCGGGCATCGGCACTCTCACTGAAGGACTGTCTGGGTATGTGAACTCTCTACTCAGACCTTATGCCATCAGCACTCCCAGCTATCTGCGTGACACCACTGATTTCCTGAGAAAACTACAATACTTTGGTGATCTCTGAGAAAACACCATCCTAGCCACCATGGATGTAGAGGCTCTCTTCACAAACATTCCACACATAGATGGAATACAAGCTGTCAGGAACAGTATCCCAGATGATGCCACCGCACAACTGGTTGCTGAACTCTGTGACTTTATCCTCACACACAATTATTTCAAATTTGGTGACGATATATACCTCCAGACCAGTGGCACCGCTATGGGCACCAGCATGGCCCCACAATATGCTAACATTTTTATGGCTGACCTGGAACAACGCTTCCTCAGCTCTTGCCCACTCACGCCCCTTCTCTACCTGCGCTACATTGATGACATCTTTATCATCTGGACCCATGGGAAAGAAACTCTGGAAGACTTCCACCACGATTTCAACAGCTTCCACTCCACCATCAACCTCAGCCTGGACCAGTATACACGAGAGGTCCACTTCCTCGACACCACGGTACAAATAAGTAACAGTTACATAAATACCACCCTATACCAAAAACCTACTGACCGTTTTGCCTACCTTCATGCCTTCAGCTTCCATCCCGGACTCACTACACAATCCACTGTCTACAGCCAAGCATTGAGGTACAACCGCATTTGCTCCAGTCCCTCAGACAGAGACAAACACTTACAAGATCTTCACCAAGCATTCTTAAAACTGCAATACCCACATGAGGAAGTAAGGAAACAGATAAACAGGGACAGAAATGTACCCAGAAGCCTCTTGCTGCAAGACAAATCCAAGAAAGAAAACCAACAGACCACCACTGGCCATCACCTACAGTCCTCAGTTAAAACTTCTCCAACACATCATCAGTGACCTACAACCCATCCTTGACAACGATCCCTCACTTTCACAGGCCTTGGGAGGCAGGCCAGTCCTCACCCACAGACAACTGCCAACCTGAAGCAGATTCACACCAGTAACCATACATGGCACCAAAGTAACTCTAACTCAGGAACCAGTCCATGCAACAAATCTCGATGCCAATTCTGCCCACAAATCTACACCAGTGACACCATCACAGGACCTAATCAGATCAGCCATACCATCACTGTTTCATTCACCTGCACATCTACCAATATAATATACGCCATCATGTGCCAGCAATGCCCCTCTGCTATGTACATCGGCCATATTGGACAATCCCTATGTAAAAAGATAAATGGACATAAATCAGATATCAGGAATGGCAATATACAAAAGCCTGCAGGAGAACACTTCAACCTCCCTGGACATACAATAGCAGACCTAAAGACAGCCATCCTGCAGCAAAAAAACTTCAAGACCAGACTTCAAAGAGAAACCACTGAGCTCCAGTTCATCTGCAAATTTGACACAATAAGGTGTTGTCAGGATTGCCTCCCCACTCTGAACTCTAGGGTACAGATGTGGGGAACTGCATGAAAAAAGAAATACCCGCCCCCCCGCAAGCTTATTTTACCAGCTTGGGTTAAAATGTTTTTCCCCAGAGCACAACTTCTTCTGTGTCTGGACTGGGTATGCCACCACCATCAAATGAGAATGTCTCAAAAAACTATTGGACATGGGCCACTTGAAGCCCCTCTTTCTCTTTCCACAAATCCCCCAAACTTATTCCCTCCCTGGGAAGCTTGAGAGAAAAGCCTCACCCGATCCTGTGAGACGTGCCCGATCCAAAACCAGGATCTTACACAATGGAAAACAAGCAGTCAGATTCTTAAAAGAAAGATTTTAATAAAAGAAAAAAAAGAAAGGAATAAATCCCTTATAACCATCAATAGAACAGCATCTACCATAATCAACAAAAGAATCAAGAACCCAAACCTCTCCCCCGAGGCAACTTTCTCCCACTGTTGATATCTCTGCTGAATCTTACAATATGAAGAAGCACCCAGCCAACACTCACCCCTGAGAACCCTCCAAGTGATAAAAAGAAGGTAAACTTACTGACTACCCTACTTGATAGAAAGCTATAGTTACAGTGAAAGAAATAGGTGTGGTTCATCCCATAGCCGATTTGAACAGAGAAGAGAGACCCAGAGAGAAACTGAAACTTAAAATCCTTTGTCTCCTGAGGAACTTCTCATTGGTCAGTTGTCCACCTCTCAGGTTACCTTTAGCTGAAACCCTTACAGGTAAACAGTAATTCTATGTTACTTTATACTTATGACATGCCCCCCAAATCGCAAACGGTGTCGGAACGTCACTGGGTGCGATTTCTTCCTGGAGCTCTAGGAAAAAACAGAATGAATAAAACACATGCACCTCTAAACATACTACTGGTTACAATAAAACTAACAATAGGTCCCACATTCCGAGGACAGTTTTACCCTATTAATTCTGGGAAACTTTCCTGGGAGAGTGCGTCAGCCACTTTATTAGAAGTTCCTGGAATGTGTTGGATGTCAAAATCAAAATCTTGGAGAGCTAAACTCCACCAAAGAAGTTTTTTGTTCTTGTTGGTGAAGCCATGAAGCCACTTCAGCGCAGCATGGTCGGTTTGTAGGTGGAACCGTCGTCCCCAAACGTATGGGCGTAGCTTTTCCAGAGCATACACAATGGCATAACATTCCTTTTCGGGAATTGACCAGTGGCTCTCCCTCTCAGACAGCTTCTTGCTGAGAAACACGACAGGGTGCAATTGTTGATCGGGTCCTTTCTGCATTAAAACTGCTCCCACACCATGCTTGGAGGCATCTGTGGTTACTAGGAACGGTTGGTCAAAGTCTGGGATCCTGAGCACAGGGTCAGACATGAGTGTTGCTTTAAGCTGGTTAAAGGCCTCTTGACACTGCTCAGTCCACTGGACTGCGTTTGGCTGGTTATTTCGAGTTAGGTCTGTCAGTGGGGCGGTGATTTGGCTGTAGTGTGGTACAAATCGCCTGTAATATCCGGCCAAGCCTGAGAAGGCTTGGACCTGTTTCTTGGACTTTGGGACAGGCCACTTTTGGATAGCATCAACCTTGGCCTGTAGAGGATTGATAGTTCTTGACCCACCTGGTGTCCAAGGTAAGTCACTCTGTTGAGGCCTATTTGACACTTTTTAGCCTTAACAGTTAGTCCTGCCTCTTGTATGCATTCAAAGATCTTCCCGAGATGTTCTAGGTGCTCCGCCCAGGAGTCAGAAAATATGGCCACATCATCAAGGTAGGCAACTGCAGATTCTCCCAATCCCACTAGGAGACTATCTACAAGTCTTTGGAAGGTAGCGGGTGCATTTCGCAGCTCGAAAGGGAGCACATTAAACTCATACAGCCCTACATGCATAATGAAGGCTGACTTTTCCTTGGCAGATTCCTCTAATGGTACTTGCCACTACCCCTTGGTTAAGTCTAAGGTGGAGATGAACTGGGCCCGTCCCAGTTTCTCCAACAGCTCATCTGTGCGAGGCATTGGATAGTTGTCTGGGCAAGTTACCACATTTAGCTTATGGTAGTCCACGAAAAAGTGTATCTCTCCATCCGGTTTGGGGACTAGAACCACTGAAGATGCCCATGTACTGTGAGAAGAGCGGATTACACCCATCCGTAGCATGTCCTGGATCTCCCGTTCTATAGCAGCTTTGCCGTGAGGAGCCACCCGGTAAGGTTGGGCTCTAACTGGGTGGGCGTTACCTGTGCCAATGGAGTGGTATGCCCGTTCAGTCTGTCCTGGGGCGGTTGAGAATAGTCGCGCGAAACTAGTGCACAGCTCCTTGATCCGCTGGCGCTGCATGTGTCCAAGGGTCATTGAGAAGTTTACCTCTTCCACGCCACCGTCACTGTTTCCTTCATAGTAGACACCTTCCAGCCACTCAGCGTCATCTCCTCCCTGGGCTGTAAACTGACAAACCTTTAATTCTCTGGAATAAAAAGGCTTTAGAGAGTTAACATGGTACACTTTAGGCTTTAGGGTTGAGTTAGGGAATGCTATGAGATAGTTAACCGCTCCCAGACACTCCTTGACCATAAACGGTCTTTCCCATGACGCTTCCATCTTATGGGCTTGAAGCGCCTTCAAGACCATCACCTGGTCCCCTACTTTAAAGGAATGTTCTCTGGCATGTTTATCATACCAGGCCTTTTGCTCTGCCTGAGCATCCTTCAGGTTTTCTTTAGCAAAGGCTAAAGAGGTTCGGAGGGTGTTTTGTAGGTTGGTTACAAAGTCCAGAATGTTAGTTCCTGGAGGTGTAAACCCCTCCCATTGCTGTTTTACCAACTGTAATGGCCCTTTAACCTCACGGCCATACACAAGTTCAAAGGGTGAGAACCCTAAACTGGGATGTTGTACAGCCCTGTAGGCAAAGAGCAACTGCTGTAACACTAGGTCCCAAACATTGGAGTGCTCATTTATGAATTTCCATATCATGGCCCCCAAGGTTCCATTAAACTTTTCCACCAGGCCATTTGTTTGATGATGGTAAGGGGTGGCAACCAAGTGGTTTACCCCATGAGCTTTCCACAGACTTTTCATGATCCCTGCCAGGAAATTGGTTCCCGAATCTGTAAGGCTGTCGGAAGGCCAACCCACCCTGGCAAAAATGTCTGTAAATGCATGGCAGTTTTAGCCCTGGTGTTGCTTAGAGCTACTGCTTCTGGCCATCGGGTAGCGAAATCCATGAAAGTCAGTATGTACTGCTTTCCTTTGGGTGTCTCTTTTGGGAAAGGACCCAGAATATCCACAGCTACTCGCTGAAATGGAACCCTGCCACCATGTCAGGATTGCCTCCCCACTCTGAACTCTACAGACGTGGGGACCCGCATGAAAAAAGAAATACGCACCCCTCCAGCTTATTTTACCAGCTTGGGTTAAAATGTTTTTCCCCAGAACACAACTTCTTCTGTGTGTGTGGGCTGGGTATGCCGCCACCATCAAGTAAGAATGTCTCAAAAAACTATTGGACATGGGCCACTTGAAGCCCCACTTTCTCTTTCCACAAAACCCTCAAACTTATTCCCTCCCTGGGAAGCTTGAGAGAAAAGCCTCACCTGATCCTGCGAGACGTGCCCGATCCAAAACCAGGATCTTACACAATGGAAAACAAGCAGTCAGATTCTTAAAAGAAAGATTTTAATAAAAGAAAAAAAAAAGAAAGGAATAAATCCCTTATTACCATCGATAGAACAGCATCTACCATAATCAACAAAAGAATCAAGAACCCAAACCTCTCCTCTGAGGCAACTTTCTCCCACTGTTGATATCTCTGCTGAATCTTACAATCTCAAGAAGCACCCAGCCAACACTCACCCCTGAAAACCCTCCAAGTGATAAAAAGAAGGTAAACTTACTGACTACCTTGCTTGATAGAAAGCTATAGTTACAGTGAAAGAAATAGGTGTGGTTCATCCCATAGCCGATTTGAACAGAGAGGAGAGACCCAGAGAGAAACTGAAACTTAAAATCCTTTGTCTCCTGAGGAACTTCTCATTGGTCAGTTGTCCACCTCTCAGGTTACCTTTAGCTTAACACCTTACAGATAAACAGTAATTCTAGGCTACTTTATACTTATGACAGGTGTGGACTAAACAAGGACTGTGAATGGTTCGCCAATTACAAAAGTAGTTTCTCCTCTCTGGGTGTTCATATCTCCAGATCAGCTGCTGGAAGTGGGCCTCACCCTCCCTGATTGAATTTACCTTGCTATGTTGCCTGCATATTTATACCTGACTCTGGAGATTTCCACAAAATTCATCTGATGAAGTGGGTCTTAGCTCATGAAAGCTTTTGATCCCTAACACCTGTTAGTCTATAAGATGCTACAAGACTCTTGGTCGCTTTTGCAGATCCAGACTAACACGGCTACCCCTCTAGTACTATACAAAAACAGTTATACACCATGGGAACAGAAATATATCAAGTGACTTGTGTCCAAGCAAACCAATTTGAATTTTACATTTCAGATATCCAATACTCAAAGCAAAGCTCACAAGCAGCAGTTCACATGTAATTCATAGGCTGATATATGTTTGTATAAGGTATTTGTTGAATAAATTCAAATAACTGACAAATTTGAGGAAATTATGATCTATCTACCAACAATAAAAACTGGAAGATAGGGCTAAATACAATTAATAAATTTGTCATTGCAAATACGTCATTCAGTACTAAATAGCAGCTAAAGTTATGCTATGTCAGCTATGTTGGATTTATACCATAGTTGTGTAAGTAGGTGGAGAGAACACAGTGTCCAAAAATGTTACGTCTACTCCTTGCCAAATCTTGCAGGATACAATTTTCTCTGGGTGTCCAGTCTCTATCCAGCAGTATATCTTTGAATACAGCCATAGAGATATACTAGAATAGCCTACACAGTTGTAAATCCAAGGAATTATTGTCTAAAATGAGATGAAACGTAATATAATATAGTTATAATGAGGATACATCATTCAGAAGCTCAAATGCCCTAGGAAAGCTTCAGCAGTGAAATGAAATTTAAGGAGGTCAGGAATGACAACACATGCATTTCACATTTTAAAACACTTTAAAGTGTTATTTAAAGCACACAGAACCAGACCTAACCTGCATAACAGTATTCTCATTTATCTATGAGCCATGTCCTACCTCACTTATCCCCTTTAAGAGGCATGTTCTTTCCAGGGCTGGAGAAAAGTTTTCCACTGAAACAATTATGGATAGAAAATTGGGGTTTCAACTACATAAATTTTTTCTCAAAGAGTAGCAGCTTTCTACTGAAAATTTAGATTTTTTGTTGAAAAAAACAAAACCCAAACACCCCATATTTGAACATTTCAATTCAGAAAACAGAGGTTTTCATGAGTTGCAGTTCCCGAGCATCTTGCTCCCATTCTGCTTTTTGAGCTGGGCTCCCTTCCAAAACTACATCTCCCGTGGTGCACCACACACATGGGCCTCACATGAAATACTATGGTGGCTCTGCAAAGAACATGAACAAGGTGCATCATCATGACAGATGTAGTCTAGCCCAAGAGAACTACACATAGAGAAAAATGGGGGCATGAGACATCTGAGTTACAATGCCCATATGGCACAGCTGGTGGCTCAGGCGGACAAATTTTAATGTCAAATCAAACCAAAACAAAAATATTTCAACTTGGTTCCACAAATCAAAATGAAATGTTGCAGTTGAGAAATATTGAAACAGCTAATTTAGATCTGCATTTTTTGGATCAAAAGGATTTGGTTTTCAACTGAATTTTTTTTTCAATTAAAAGTCAAAATTGTCACCAGAGGCAGGGTGGGGGGATAAAGAAGAATCCCATTTTTGAACTGATATTAGTTGTATCTTCTCTAGTTTGTCCAGTTCTTCACTTAGACCCCAATCCTGCAGTCAGATCTGCACAGGTGGATCCTTGCAACAACACCAAGCCCCACCAGCTTTAGCAGGGTTCTTTGCACATGTATCTGATTGCAGGACTGAGACCTTAGATCATAAACTCATCAGAACAGTTTCCTGATAGGCACCTAGCACTTTTATGGAATGGAAGGGGGAAATATATAAACAAGAATTTTAACTGCTCAGTCTCTGCTTATTTAAAACAAGAATTTATTTGGCACAAGACAGAAAGTTCTTTCAAAACTCCAACTCCTCTTCAAGGGGTATTCTTTTGGTAGCAGATAAAATGTCATGTTACGCAGAACCAGTAGACTTTCACTTTTTGTTTGTCTACATATTTTGCTCCTAAACCACATATACATAAACTTTTTTCAATAAACTAGAGAATTTAGTCAATTTTCCCCTCATTTTCTCTACACAGAGTAGTAAAAAGCCTACTCTAACCTCAAGATTAGTTTCTTCAGACTTACCTTCTGTCATCACAAAAGAACAAAAACCAAAATCATTCAAAAAAGGCTTGGAAAAGCTTCAATGAATGAGCAATATGTTTCATTGTACACAGAAACTTTTGTACATTTGTGATGCCTCCTGCTTCTTTGGGGGTGCCTCCTGGCACTGGGCTACCACTGAGCCCACCTGACCCACCAGCCCGAGCTCCCTTTCATCCTGTAATGCAGTGAGATATGCTCCTGGCTTTTTGCTTTATGCATGGGAAGATTGAGTTGTAAGATTAAGCTCTCCAGTCCCATCTGGATCACCCTGAATATGAACATTGGACTATAACCTAGGGACTAATTCTGAAAGAACTTTTTGCATCTACAAAGCTCACTGTCTCAACTATGAATCTGATCTCAGAGCTGTACTCATGTCTGTATATATACTGATCTTTCAACCAAGGCTCCGTCTCTTTTCTTTTTTAATACATTTTGGTTTAGTTAATAAGAATTGGCTGTAAGCATGTATTTGGGTAATATCTGAAATATTCATTAACTTAGGAGGTCATGTGTCTGAGCCTTTGGGATCAGAAGAACTTCTTATATGATGAATAAGATTTTCAGTAATTCTTATCATATTTGACCTGGGTATCTGGGTGGAGGCCTAAGGCTGGGTTAAAATAAGGGAACTGTATTATTGTCTTCTGGGTAACCAGTACGGTATTATAGACGCTATTTTGAACCTAGTTCAAAGTCCATTCTAAGTACTGGAATGACTACCAGCTTTGAGGATTGTCTGCCCCATTCTTAGCAGTTTGCCTTAATTGAGTAACCTCAGTATGGCTCCCCTGGGACTTTGGTCACAACATTAATCTGATGTTGCTTCATTTTTTTAAAGGGATGGATGAACCAGTTTGGACCAACCCAAATCTTGAACAAAATCTGACCTTTCTTATTTGTGAGTGTGCTGTTTGGAAAATTATAGTTAATCTTAAAAGAAATCAACAAAAAAGTGTTAAGTGTTTGGAGGCTCAGCACCTATCACTGACATTTGTAATTATGTACAATGAAGAGGGATAGTGTGGGTTATTTATTGAGTTAACTATCATGCAATTACGTTTGATAAAGTTATATCTCCACTGGAAAAATAATAGTAATTTATACAGGTAGGATCAAGTCAAAAGTTGAAACCCAAACCCAAGGTTCCCCCAAGTCAAGAGGTATATTAGAGCTGGAAGAAATTCCTCATCCAAAACTTCTTTTTCACTAAAAAAGGCAATTAGAAATTGACCAAAACTTTTAGCAAATTTGTGATGATTTGGGCAAATAATTTGTTTGAGTTGGGGAAAAAATCTCAAATAAAACAGTTCCAAAATGAAACTTTTTGATTTTTAGGGGGTGCTAGATTTACAAGAGGACTTAGGGACCTAACTCCAACATTTAGGTGTCATGCAAATGGCCACTAAAAATTCAATTATTTATACAGAGTGGAACTGCTTCATCAGGAGAGATTGTAAAAGCCCCAACCCAGACAGCCAATTGCCTGGGATGCGGGAGACCTGGGACCAAGTCCTTGCTCCAAGGCAGGGATTCATAGCTCGGTCTTCCACATCTCAAGCGAATGCTTTAATCACTGAGCTATTTAGCCCTCACCTCCTCTTCCTCTAGTTTGTAAATGGTATCTAAATGTTGGAGTTAGGCACCTAAGTCCTCTTTTGAATATAACCCTTCATTTCCATTTTTATTTTAAAAAAAGCAAAGAAAATAAATGTTCCTAATCAAAATATTTTAAACAAACAAAACATTTTTTGACCCATGATTTTTCCTGACTTTGATTAACTAAACATTTCCCCTCCTCCCAAAATTGATTTTGCATAACCCCCCCAAAAATGTGGGGTGATTTTTTGGAGCTGCCAGCAACCCAAAAAGACAACCAATTGCACAGCTGTATTATTCTGATCAGGTGTATCACTTTTGGCCCATATCTAGCTATTCATAATATCATATGTAATTTATGCCATCCCTTAATTATCATACCACTATTATCTTTTGGTGCAATATTATAAATGATAACCCCATATTCAGACTTTGCATAAATAATGTTTCCTATTATTTCAAAATATGCTTTGTTTCAAATAGGTATAAAATGTTTACAGTATGATTACTAAGATAAGATTTCAATCATTTGTGTGAGCAGCTTCAGTTAGATCAAACTTAAAAAAATTGAAATTACTGTAGCTTTAAGGTATCTACACTTACAATAATACTGAATTTAATGTTTGGTATGAATCATTTTGTAGCCCTATTAAAAGCTTGAATAGAAAAGCAGATAGCCTGTATTTTTAAACAGAATAATTTGTTGAGGCTCCAGACAACATATAAAAATAACAACTGCGAAATATGCTCTCTGAATGGATGAATTGTCAAAACCAAGCTAGATTAGCATGAACATATGGTGGTTGTTAAAATATTAACAGTACTAGTAATGATTCAAATGTTTACACCTATCTCTAAAAAAGATTCTGCAAAATCCATATTTGTATCTGCAAATCAGTATGTCTACAAGCAATTTGTTAGCCAATGCATAAAGTTTACACACATACACCTTAATAGGTATAATGCACATTGTATTAATATGGGTGGAGAATGTTGAGTAATCATTCTAATATTGTATTATGCTTACTCTCGCTCACTTATGCTGAAGGAACTGTAATCCGCACTATGTAGAGTCAAGCACAGGAGTTTATTACACACAGTGCTGGCAGAGTGTCATTTTGCTTATTAGGCTCAGAGACATTGTAGAACAATTAATTACAATAGGTTATATATGGTGCTCAATGGGCAGAGAGAAGAAATGGGGATGGATTTTCCCATGCCCCAGGATAGGTTCTAGCAGCAAGACAAGATAAGCACAGTAAGCTAATGGTCTAGAAGATTACATAATGGTTCCTCTCATGGCCCAAATTAACATATTGCTGACAGACAGGTAATTACCCCCAAATTATATCTATTAAAGTGTATAGATTAAATCCTAATTTTGAGGTCCAGGGCAATAAGGTAGCAGCTCTCACAGTTGACCCATAGGTGCATTCCTGGAGATTTAATGCGAGAAGGCAGTAATTAGTACTTAACAGTAACAATTGTTTATAGGTTTACCCTTGCATTTCTTTGGGCTAGGATTAGCATTCATCGGGGAGGGGAGGGCGTCATAACTCATGTCAATCATATTAGGCCCCTCCCCAGACTCTGTCTGGGATCTGAGGGGTATTGTACCACTATCTCCTCTCCGCATTAGAAAGTTAACTTTGAGGCCTTTCTCAGTGCTTCATGTGTCTATAACTCACGATAAGGATGCCCTATTATGTCTGGAGTTATGCTGACTCTGCTCACTGACTTGAAACACACACAAGGTTATCTGCTTACCCCAGCTTTTTCAGAGGTATGTATTGTTCTTCTGTTAGTGGGCTCTCGTGCCCAGACCAGACTGTGGACTCTGGGCCAGTATGAAAAGTTCTTAGCAGAAACTGCAGTTAGGATCTTACATCCACAGCAAATTGATTTTGGCCCTTCAATGTTATGCATTCCACAATACCTTGTGACAGTACAACTCAGCAGTTAACATAGGTGAATAGGAAACCTGTCAGAGACAAGATACAGTAGGGAATGCATTCATGGCCCAACTAGTTTGGAATGCTGTGTTTGGAAACAAGAGATAACAGGGATATGCCATGATACCAGAAAATAAGATAATAGAGAAATACAGTCTTGGTGACATATAAAGTTCTATCTCACCAATAAACAAAACACCCTCTAAAAGTGGTTTCAGGAGTATACCCTGGAAAGCACAACTTCTATGTAAGGTAAACTGATAGACTGCAAGAATTTCCTTCTGGAAAGGATAATTGACATGTTATCATTCTTTCCTATGACATATTGCTTTGTCTTTAGACCAGGGATTGGCAACCTTTGACACACGGCCCATCAGGGCAATCTGTTGGCTGGCTGGGATTGTTTGTTTACCTGCAGCATCCTCAGGTTCGGCCTATTGCAGCTTCCACTGGCTGTGGTTCACCATTCCAGGCCAATGGGGGCTGCGTGAAGGTGCATGGGCCAAGGGATGTGCTGGCTGCCATTTCCCTCAGCCCCCATTGGTCTGGAACGGTGAATCATGGCTGGTGGGAGCTCCGATCTGCCGAACCTGAGAACACTGCAGACAAACAAACCATCCAGGCCCGCCAGTGGATTTCCCTGATGAGCCGTATGCCAAAAGTTGCCGATCCCTGCTTTAGACAATAGATTAGGCTGAGTTTGGTTATTTAGTCTCTTGAATATTCTTAGTATTGAACCACAAGCATAGTTGATCTGTTGCCTGTACATTTTAATCAATATATTTCTTGACTGGCATGGGCGCATGTCAAGTGTTCAGTTTTGGAAAGCCGAGTCTGTATGTTTGACTTATATGCATAAAATTTGGTATATTGGAAATATCACCTAATTATTATTTGTATTACCATGGAGCCCATTCATCAAGGGGCTGTATGAACACAGAACAAAAAGACAGCCCTCATCTCTTCTTTTCCCGACTTGACTTGCTTATGATAATAACACATCCACTGTAGAACGCCACACAAAAAGATATGCAAAGAAAGACATAAAAAGTTATATATTTCAGTCTGCTAACTTTAAATGGTGCCTAGGGCCACATTTTGATCTCATTTAAACTAGGTTAAAATGAATAACTGCACTGGAAAAATGGAGTAATACTAGTGTAAAACCAATGTACTTCTGATCAGAATCAAGCTCATAATATTCACAATATAGTATACTTTTGTAACAGGGAAGCTGGGTTCTGTTAGTCCAGTTTTTGTGACTCTATGGGGCAAGGGTGGGCAAACTTTTTGGCCCGAGGGCCACACTGGGGTTCAAAATTGTGTGGAGGGTTGGGTAGGGAAGGCTGTGTCTTTCCAAATAGCCTGGCCCTGCCCCCTATCCAACCCCCACCCACTTCCTGCCCCCGGACTGCCCCCCTCAGAACTCCCAACCCATCCAACCCCCCCCGCTCTTTGTCCCCTGATTGCCTCCTCCAGAGACCCCCCCCCAACCCTAACTGCTCCCCCAGGCTCCCAACCCTATCTAAGCCCTCTTGCTCTTTGTCCCCTGACTGCCCCTACCCTAACCACCCCCACCGGGACCCAACCGCCTATTTAAGACCCCCCTGCTCCTTGTCCCCTGACTACCCCCTCCAGAGATCCTCCACCCCTGACCACCACCCCCTATCTTAGCCCCCTGCTCCTTGTCCCCAACCCCCCCCTCCAGAGACCCTTCCAATCATTCCCCAGGACTCCATGCCCTATCCAACACCCCTGCTCTCTGATCCCTGACTGCCCTGATCCCTAGCCACATCCCTGCCTCCTGACAGGCCCCCTGGGACTCCCACACCCTATCCAACCCCGCCCCCCATTCCCCATCCACTGACTGGCCCCCGAGATCCTTTGGCCCTTATCCAACCCTCAGCCCCCTTAGCATGCTGCTCAGAACAGCGTGTCTGGCCTGCAGCCAGACACATTGCCACGCCGCCCCACCCCGCAGAGCGCTGCTTGCACGGGGCTCTGATGCTGCAGGGGAGGGTGACAGCGGGGGAGTGGCCGAAGCAGCCTCCCCAGCTGGAGCTCAGAGGTCAGTTAGGAGGAGCTCGCGGGCCGAATCTGGCCCGGCACCATAGTTTGCCCACCCCTGCTATTGTTCATGTTATGTGAGCTCTGCTGAGTTACTGTGGCAGATCTATCTCAATAACCACACCTGGATCTGCGAGGGAGGAGAGTAGCTCTCTGAGCACTGAAATCTAGTGAATTGGCTGCATTGTCACAAAAGTGAAACAGACAAACATGGGAAGAGGCTGAAGCTCAAATTTGTGTTACTTTGTTATTAAACCAAAGTCTTAGAAGGGGGGATTTTGTGACCCTATTCAGTGCACAGAGCCTTTGGTTCCATGCAGAGTGGAAATACCACCTTTCCAATCTCCAAAAGATAGCTTCACCAATATTTCCTATAGACAGCCTCAAACTTTGTGAGCTGACGTGATCTTTTAATTGGGGCACAATTAAAATGAATGTACAGTTTGCATTCACTTATTGCTAGGGCTAATATTTGTTTGCATTTATTTTCATATATACTTTGAATAGTCCAGAAAGGGTGTTTACAATTACAAATTGTTTTTTAATTACCTATATCCAGTGTATTAGCTCATGGGCTAATTAACTACAGAGTTCAGGACAAATATTTGGGAACCAGGCAATATAAAATGTAATTGCAGCAGAGGAGTCATCTGTTTAAAAACGAAGAAAACCCAACAACACGCTAAGGTAATTTATGACAGTCTACTCTGTTGTCCATAAGGGAAGACTAAATAAACTTACTAAAACTCAGAGCAATTTTCCAGACTGCCAAAAGATATTTTATACATTATAGATCTCCACAACTCATAAGATTTACAGTGCATTCCAAAATACGACGCCCTTATTAGAGTCAATAGATTAGTCCCTATTTTACACGTAACAAATGTTTTTCAAGAGTCTTTTTCCTAACAGTCCTTTGATTTCATTACAATTGCCATTAATGGTGACCAGAGTTGTGCTCCCTGATGCCTCATACTTTGCAGCAAGAAAGATGTACCCTCAGGGTATGTCTACACTGCTGACGCGGGCTCTTGGGGCTTAGGCTGTGGGCTGTTTAATTGCAGTGTAGACTCTCCTACCTTGCAGGATCCTAGAGCTTGGGCTGCTGCCTGAGCCCAAACATTTACACCATAATTAAAGAACCCCATAGCCTGAGCCCCAGGAACCTGAGTCAGCTTGCATTGGCCAGCCTCAGGTTTTTCATTGCAGTGTAAACATACCTTCAGTGTTTAAAAGGATTAAGTAAGCAAAAAGACCTTTTTGTGATGGACTCTTCTAGCTACCCATCAAAGACTATTTTGTTCCTTCATTTCATTTTTATCTAAAAGATAGTTACAGGAAAAGGAAGACAACAGTGCATCACTTTTCAGGTACTGAACCATCATGAAAGTTTGATTGATTCACTGTCAGACCCTGTGAAACACTTCAGTCTGCCCTTCTTGAGAAGATTGGAGGTAGCAGTGATTGGCAAACCCTTTTTATTCTTTCATTTTGATGAGTTCTATACAAAGAAAAAGTAGCAATGAAAGAAACAGGCCAAAACTGATACCTTAGTGCTTTCATAACCCAAGCGTTCTCAATGTTTTTATAAACAATCTTGACTAAAATCTTGACTAAAAGAAATTTCCATTGAACTTTCCTCAGTTTCTCTGATCCACTATCATTCTCCCGCCATCATTCTTTCAAGCTTATATTGTTTCTAGGCTCCCAGGTGTCTCAGTCGAGCCATTTCTGCTGGTGCAACATCTTGGGCATGGGGATGCTCAGACCCTGCCTCTTGGTCAATGTCCAAAGAATCAGAATATTAGGATTGGAAGAAAACTCAGGAGATCATCTAGTTCAACCCCCTACTCAAAGCAGGACAACCCCAACTAAATCATCCCAGGCAGAGCTTTGTCAATCTGGGCCTTAAACACCTCTAAGGATAGAGATTAGGTAGCCCAGTCCAATGTTTCACAACCCTCCTAATGAAATAGTGTTTCCTAATATCCAACCTAGACCTTCCCAATGGCAACTTGAGACCATTGCTTCTTCCTCTACCACCTGCCACCACTGAGAATAGCCTCCTCTTTGGAACCCCTCTTCAGATAGTGGAAGGCTGCTATCAAATCCCCCATCACTCTTCTCTTCTGCAGATTAAATAATCCCAGTTCCCTCAGCCTCTCCTCATAAGTCACGTGCCCCAACCCCCTAATTATTTTCTTTGCTTTCTGTTGGACTTTCTCCAATTTGTCCATATCCTTTCTGTAGTAAGGAGATCAAAACTGGATGCATTACTCCAGGTGTGGCCTCACCAGTGCCGAATAGAGGGGAATAATCACTTCCCTCGATCTGCTGGGAATGCTCCTACTACTACAAAGGCATAATATGCCTTTGGCCTTTTTGGGAACAAGGGCACACTGCTGACTCATATCCAGCTTCTTGTCCACTGTAATCTCCAAGTCCTTTTCTGCAGAACTGCTAAGTGTATGACTTTGCACTTGTCCTTGTTGAACCTCATCATATTTATTTTGGCACAATCCTCAAGTTGTCTAGGTCACTCTGGACCCTATCCCTACCCTCCAGCATATGTACCCTCCCCCCAGCTTAGTGTCATCTGCAAATTTGCTGAGGGTGCAATTCATCCCATCATCAAGAAGATCATTAATAAAGATGTTCAATGAAATCGGCCCCAGGACCGAACCCTGGGGCACTCCGCTTGATACCGGCTGCCAACTAGACATATAGCTGTTGATCACTATTCGTTGAGACCAATGATTTAGCCAGTGTTCTATCCGCCTTATAGTCCATTCATCCAATCCATACTTTTTTAACTTGCTGGCAAGAATACTGTGGGAGGCTGTATCAAAAGCTTTGCTAAGGTCAAGATATATCACATCCATTGCTTTCCCTGTATTCACAGAGCCAGTTATCTCATCATAGAAGGCAATCATGTTGGTCAAGCATGACTTGGCCTTGGTGAATCCATGCTGACTGTTCCTGATCACCTTCCTCTCCTCCACATGCTTCAAAATGGATTCCTTAAGGACTTGCTCCATGATTTTTCCAGGGACTGAAGTGAGACTGATCGGTCTGTAGTTCCCTGGGTTTTTTTCCCCTTTTTAAAGATGGGCACTCTATTTACCTTTTTCCAGTCATCTGGGACCTCCCCTGAGAGCATGAATTTTCAAAGATAATTGCCAGTGGGTCTGCAATCACATCGGCCAACTCCCTCATCACCCTTGGATGCGTTAGATCTGGCCCATGGATTGTGCATGTCCAGCTTTTCTCAATAGTCCTTAACTTGTTCTTTCACCACTAAGGGTTGCTCACCTTCTCCCCATACTGTGTTGGACAGTGAAGCAGTTTGGGAGCTAACCTTGTCTATGAAGACTGAGGCCAAAAAGGCATAGAGTACTTCAGCTTTTTCCACATCGTCTGTCACTATGTTGCCTCCCCCATTCAGTATGAATCCCACACTTTCCCTGACCTTCTTCTTGTTGCTAACATACCTGTAGAAACAAAGATCTCAATTCCTGATCTGAGGTTTTCTTCTTAATGTGTAACTCCCTTTGGGAGCACAAATGCTGAAGCTCTTTTCTCTCAAGACTCTCATATGATTGTGATTCACCCATTGTAACTAATATTTAATCCTTACATCTCTCAATATAAATTTAAGCTTTTAATAGCGTTAAATTATTATCTTAAATTCCAGTTGACCTGTAGCATGTGAATCGTTTCATGACTAGGCCAATTGTCATGCTGTCTGAGTGAATCACAACTGTGAGTGCCAGTCTTAGGTCAGACTGTCAGGAAACAGAACAGGCACCCTAAAATGGTGGTATATTCTGTAATTGAATTTCACCAAGTCAGTAACAAATGTGAATTCCTGGATCAATATATGAGTTCTACCATGAAATCCCCGACTCCTTTAGGCTCTCCAGCCGATCTTGCTACCCAAACCAAATTTTGTGATTAAAAGATTATTAAACCAAAAATCATACCACATCAGGTTTCTCCCAGACCCATGGGAACAGTCACTTACCCTAGATCAACTGATACTCCAGATAATATAGTAAAGACAATGCTGGAAGCCAATTCTATTGTAAACTAACTACAAATTTATTAGCTAAGAAATAAGAAAGTTATTGAGAGGTTAAAGCAAAAACAAATATAATAACAGGTGAGTCAAAGTTTGTAAGCCTGAAATGATATCAGAGTTGCAATAATCTGCCAGTTTCCCAAAAGCCTTTTCAGCGCTACCCAGAATAACTTTAGGGATTTCAGTCTTCTTGTTCAGTTATTCCCATGGCCAACAGGCCACATCCGGGCTGTGGGACTGTTCTGCCCGGCCCTTGAGCTCCTGGTCGGGGTGGCTAGTCCCCGGCCCCTTCCCTGCTGTCCCTCCTCCCCCGCAGCCTCAGATCACAAGCACTCTGGCTTGCCTCTCCTGCCGGGCAGTGCAGGTGGAGGGGCTGCAAGCTCCTGCTGCTCTGAGGAGCATGGTGAGAAGGTCGGGAGCCGGGGTGAGGGGGAAGTTCAGGGTAGTCAGGGGACAGGGAGCAGTTGGATGGGGTGGGGCGGTCACGGGATGAGAAGTAAGGGGAGGTTGCATAGGGGGTGGAGTCCCGGGGGGCAGCTAGGGGCAGGATCTCGGCTGGGGGTGGTCAGGGGACAAGGAGCAGGGAGAGTTGGATGGGTTGGCGGTTCTGAGGGTGGCTCTCAGGGGGCAGATAGTGGCAGGGGGAGTGGGTCAGGCTGTTTGGGGAGGCATAGCATTTCCTAACTGGTCCTCTATACAGTTTTGCAATGCTGATGTGGCCGTCTGGCCAAAAAGCTTGCCCTCCCCTGAGTTAGGGCTACATGCATGTAGATTGGGTGAGGTGTGAAAAACGTTCCTGCATACATATCTGTGACTTTACTTTATCAGGTTTTTACTATCCAATAACAATTTAAAATCAAATCCAGAAATTATGCAAGCTTATTGGAAAAGATTGTATGATTCTCAAAGAGCAATTTATCATACACATTTAGCCTCTTTCTTTTTGCTGAAGAACTGCAAGCAGATTATGATTTCCTCAAGCACATTGTTCAATAGTTTTCAGATAATTATTTTGCTTTCTTCTTAAACTCATATGTTCATTGCAAAGATTTTGATGCAAGTACATATTAAACCCAATATAATGAAGGGAGCATTCAATGCTTTCATAAAGTTTGGTTCACAAAATCAGATTTAACCTGTATTGATATTTGAACTGTGTACATTTATTTGTTTTCTGATTGTTCAGACAAGCTTGTTCCCTTGGATGAGTGGAAAAGTAATGCTGGCTTAGCCCTAGTCTACACTACAAATTTAGATTAGAATAATTATGTCACTTGAGAGTGTGGAAACCACACCCCTGAGTGATGCAATTATGATGACTGAACTTGCTGTGTAGATAACGCTATGTCAATTCCAGCGCTTCTTCTGTTGACAGAGCTACCACTTCTAGGGGTGGTGGAGTACCTACAGTGATGGGAGAAGGTCTGTCATTGTTTTAAGTAGCGTCTTCACTACCTGATACAGCAGTGCTATAAATAAGCGCTATAAGTAAGGGCTGTAAGACAAGCCCTTAGATACTCACATTATTTTACTTTTCTGTGTGAACAAACAAAGGTATGAGCTTGGCCACAGCAAGTTCATTATTACTTAAATTATAAACTCATTTGGGGCAGAGACAGTCTTATGTTTTGTGTCTGTACAATGCCTGGAAAATGAGATCTTGGTTCACAACTGAGACTCCTAAATGCTACTGTATGCAAATAAGAATTAGAAAAAAGTAAGTAAGTATTTGCGCTTTTTTGTAGACATTACTTGTAAGGCTTGCTTTTCACATGTTTGTTCGTTAGTGTGATTTTTTTAAAAGAATGCTTCTGTTTTTAAACTTTAAAATTGCAACCATAAAGCTGCTTCTAACAAATTACTATCATCATCTAAGGTGGCTCTGCAGCTATAAATTTATGTGATCTGCTATTGTAAAAAATAGCAGTCACAAAATCACAGTCAGCCACAATAAGGTTCATAACCAAAGAGAAAAATAAGTTCACATAAGCACCACTCCTTTTTCTCCCCCTGCAAGAATATGCAGTCTCAATCTAAAGTATGGTTGTAAATACACTTGTTCTGTGACACATTATCTATCTAAATTGTGCATCTGTTTATTTATTGTAAATAAAATAATAAACAAAACAAAGATTCTGCCCAAAAAAGGATGAATTTTGTGATACCTTGGAAAAATGCCAAATTCTAGTGTGGTACAGTCTACAGAGTCTGGAGTGAGATGACTGTGACAGTTCACACCTCTCAGAGTAGTGTTTTTTGGCTCTTTGTATACTCATGCAACAGTTTGCACTTGGCTTCAAAAATGTGAACTGTCTTTGCAACCATAAGGAGGAAAATGTCTTTTTTTAAAAAAAAGAGCTGAGATTCTGACACAAAATTCTGCAGCAATTCTTAATAAATTCTGAGGCAAAGTTACACAGTCATGCAATACACCAGGCTCCGCTGATGACCCTGTGTGTGGAGCCTGATCTTTGCAATTTGCCTTCCAGGATACCATTCTTCAAACTCTCCCATTAAGCACTTGTGCAAGGAAAGGGGTAAGATGGATCTTTTTCATTAAGGACCAAGTAGTCTCTCTGTATCTAGTCTCATCCGTGATTCTCATAGACCCTTTTGGCCAGATTTCAGCTGGTGCAAATCAGCATTAGTGAATGGATTGTTGAAGGTCTGGCTCTTCAGATACATGGCTATAGATGGTTTAAAGAAGAACCAAAACATGAGATTACATGTCTTCTGGAGAAAAGAGGAATGTTTCCTTCAGCCAAAATATAGTGTAAAAAATGAAGGAATGATAGAGCATGTACCTCCCTTTATGAAAAAGACTTAAGGGGTTAAATACAAGATGGTAACCTGCTTTCCTGCCTATACGTTTTATGACAAACCTAGATAATTTACTGGAGCTGTTATCCTATTATATCATTCTATAGGAAGTTTTTTCATAAAGTTAGACAGAATAATATACTTCTATATCAGCCATTCATTAGGCTTTTCTAAGTGTTATGTCTGGAGAGCTCTATTAGTTTTGCTCCTGCTAAATTCTATAGTACTTCTTTTGTAAGGGCATACTTGTTAATGGGTCTAAGTAGTGCACTGACCTTTATTTGATGTGTAGGAGTTAATCTGAGAATCTTGAGATGTTAGCACCTATAATATAAAGAGTACATTTTGTGTTCCTTCTGGTTTTTGAGCTGCTCTTTACTTCATCATGTGCCTTTTGACTATCAGCTCTTTTGAGGAAGATAAACTGAGGCACATTTATATATTGTATTTTTATTATTTGCTTTGTTCTGAGATAGTGTATTACCTTGATACCAGGCCTTTTGATCTGTCAGCACTATGGGAGGCACTGATGTCATTTTTAAAATGTTACTTTCATCATTACAGGCTACATAAAAGGTGACACCTACCGATTTGGAGAGATGGTATAAACTACAGTCAGTCTTCTCAATACCTCTCTTTGGTCCAGGCTTCAAGCATTTGTAAACTGCAGATATTTCCATACCAATAAAAAGTGCTGTAAGATCTGCAGTCCGGTAAGATCAGAACAATGACCTTCACCCATATAGGAATTTTCTACTGAAGTGAATCTCTCAAATTTAATTTAAAGGATGGTAAAATCACCCTTTCTTAGTTAGTTGACCTTATCATAGCTTTTAATTTAATGAAAACTTGGATTAATTTTAATATGTACAGTCTCATCACTACACATGATGTAAATCAGTTACATATGCACATGCTGCACATTGTACTGTTTAACCTCAGTGACTATAGGTTTAGGAAGAGAAAAAAATGTGATCAATTAAGTGTAGATTGGTTTAGCATTCAGGTTTTCAGTTTCCCAATATCAAGTGTTAAATTCAGATTTCCAAGCAATGTTTTCCATATTCACAATGACATGAGTCATGATATATACAGCACCAAGTGATAAATTAAATGACATATCAGTCTAAGAAAAGTAGGCTGTGGTTTTAAAAAAGTGTAGTACCAGCTTCAATCCTTTCTTTTTCTTTTAGAGAAAAAGGGCCACAATCTGATTTCATTTAGAGCTTGATCCCAAATTCACTAATCAACAGGAGCTTTTCAGTTCACTTCAATGGAGTCTGGATCAGACTATTAAATTATTGGTGTTACAATTTGACCCAAATGCATTCTGAAAAGTTTTAACTGCTCCCATGTTGTGCAATAGGCATGAAATCCTAGTCACTTTGAAGTCTGTGGCAAAACTCCCACTGCCTTCAGTAAGGCCAGGACTTCACCACAAATTCCTATTGCACTTTTACCTCTTTCTAAAAAACTGCTAAGAGACCAATGCATGATATGTATTTAGGGAATAGTAAATTAGTAAATATTTTGTTTGCTTTCCTTGTCATTTAATTCTTGACAACCAGTTTATAGAACCTAATAACACATCTATGCCCCTTTGTCCCTAAAAGAATCTCAGTGCATGAGGCTCACTGATATCTGGTAGTGAGTTTCAGCTGCCCTGACCAGTTCAGTGTATCCCAGTTGATTAATATCATAAACTGTAATTGATGTGTCTTATGAGATATCACTAGAATAATAATAATACACTGATAATTAATATTCTTGCATGGTGTAAATACGGTAAATATCCAGGCACCATACAAACACGAAGGAAAGGTGAAACTAAAATGTATTTACCAGAAAAGCCTGGGGAGTAGGTGAATAGGTATTTCCCAGACAAAGGGTAGCTGATGCTTCTAGCCAGGAGTCAGAGTCAATTAACAATTACATGTGAAGAGACCATTCATTTGCATTTTAGCAAACACCACTGGAGGAAGAAACCGGCATGGAATTTCCTTCACCAGCAGACTCCGTGTCTCCTTCCTCATAGCTTGAATGAACTTTTACTTTGTGGTAGAAATGTTACCTGGGGACCCCCTACCCACATTGGGCAGGCGCCCCTTTCTCAGGCAAAACAGGCTCGGATAGCTGGAGGAGGTTGCAATGTCTTTATTCAATGCGACGTCGCATGCACGCAGCCCTGTGCTTCTCAGCCAAAAGCAGGGTGCGGCCCCGATCAATGGCCGGGTCGTTCTTTTTATAGCTTGATTACATCACTGGGCGTCAACATTCCGCCACGTACTTGTTTGCACAAGGATACAAAGTAGAAAAAGTTTCAAAATGTCCACATGCGTACTAAGCATACTAGCTTGAAAAAACGGCATTCCATGCATTCCATTGGTGCTACCTTGCTCATACACTCTCCCTCTCCCCCTCTTGTTTCTTTTTGTTATGCAAAGCCAAATACAGAAGCAGACAGGCACAATCGGTGCTAACTCAATTGCAGGCATTGAATCAGTCATATTACAGTATCCTTCTGAAGAATCTATTTCAAAGGTTTACTGGATTATAAAAGAACTTGGGGTTCTTTCCCCCCTCTATTTCTTTCACCTAAAATGACAAAGGAACCAAGCACTTTGGACTTTTGGGGAGATCCTGACCAGAGGGGTTATCAGCCATTTTGCTGGAAGATAGAGTGATAAGAATTTTATCTTGAACCAAGACTGTAGTTTTGTTAGTCTTAGCCTCTAGAAAGCATTTTTATGTGTTTGTAACCATTTGTAACTCTATCCTTCAAACTCACTAAAATGCAATCTCATTTTGTTAATAAACTTGTTTAACCTTTATTCTGTGCTGTATTTGAATTGAAGTGATAGTTAACTCCAGTTAAAGTCATAAGATGTGCAGTTTGTCTGTTCAGAGGAGGAAAAGAATCTTATTATTCCTCTGAATACCCAGGAGAGGCTAGACACTGCAGAGCACAGGGTTTTGGAAAAATCCAAGACTGGGGGGTAAGTGGGGGGCGGGCAGGGAGAGGTTAGATCATCTTGCCAGGTATAACCAAGGATGGTGGAAGCCCAAGTATGGCTGTGATGTAACAAGCAAGCTGCTGGAGTCAGAGCTGCAAGTCCAGTGTTGCATGTTCAGTGCATGCTTGTATGCTGGCTGGGAGGATCCAGACAAGGGAGCTACAGCAGCAGAGCATTGGAAAGCACCCAGGATTACAGGGCAAGTGATAACAGGCAGGGTCTAGATTGCAACCCAGAATATGACAATCCCCAAATTCCTTTATTTGCTTATATAATTTCATATATATTTTGGGGAGCATATATACTATTACAATCTCAGTCTGTTTCTTTGCAGCCTTTCTAAGACAACTCCAGGATTTTGCTTTATTTACTGTGTTCTCAATTCATAATAAGAAAACGGACATGGCTTTTCTGAACACATCTACAAAATGTTTTTTGTTCTTTTGCAATATTCTATATTTCCTTCATTTTTGTATTATTCTTGAGATTTGCAGCTGATGCAAAAGTTCAGAGACTAAGTCACAAGATGCCATGTCCTCTCTATAAGCAATTAACTAACCTGTTTCTGAATCTGTGTGCTTTATATTTTGAATGTATAAGTGCATATTCTACATATGTGATACCCTGGGTATTTTGTAAAATGCTGTAATTGTCTGGATACTCTGAGTGTTTCTTTTCTGTGCACCTTATGAAATAATTGAAGGAAAGATATTTTAAATCAGATATCTGTGACTGTCAGTTACACCTTTTAGTGTCCAGTACTGTGTTTGTAGGCTATATTTAAATGCCGTAACACATACCAATGAACACTGAAAATGAATGTGAGACTTGTCAGGGCCTGTGAGTTCCTAACACTTCTTGTGCTTGTGGCTTGTGCATGGCAGAATTAGTCATGAGGGCTAAGGAATTGGGCTGGCAGAGTACAATGCCTACAGTATGTATGGGGAACAGAATATATATACATTCTTCTGAACTGTATGATACCCATCAATGTTCTAGGAGGCAGAGGGGGGTGGAGAAAAATACTTCTGGTGGGGGAAAAGCAGATGTAGAATGTTTTAAAGAGCATTTCTTCTGAGTGCTACTGAATGGCATTGTCTTTGATGACTGTGAAACTTTTATTTGTTGGGATCATAATATTTCACAATGGATGAATATTTCTCTATGGATGGTGAATCCTATTTGAATTAGAGACCACTGCATTACTTAAGATGAACTTATCTAGGGAAAAGTATTGAAGAATGTTTATTCTTGAATATTATTGCTAAGCTCACTGCAGTTAACATTTCATAAACTTGTTTCATAACTAGTACATTTTGAATTGGTTCACAACCTTTAGCTGTATTTTTGGTCTCTCGTGGTTTCAGTATCAAGAATACACACATATTATGAAAATCATATGAACTTAATGAGAAACTGTATAGGAACAATTCTCTCCTGATTAGATTTGTGTTTGGGGATCCACATTGCAAGTTAGTGTATTATACAGACAGAGGTGTGTGAAATTTGTAAATTGTGATGCTGAGACGAAGTAGCAGCACCTGCTGGGCTCAGGAATGTCATCCTCTTTGGAACCCCCTTTCAGGTAGTTGAAAGCAGCTATCAAATCCCCCCTCATTCGTCTCTTCTGCAGACTAAACAATCCCAGTTCCCTCAGGCTCGCCTCATAATTCATGTGCTCCGGCCCCCTAATCATTTTTGTTGCCCTCTGCTGCACTCTTTCCAATTTATCCACATCCTTCTTGTATTGTGAGGCCCAAAACTGGACACAGTACACCAGATCAGACCTCACCAATGCCAAATAGAGAGGAATGATCATGTCCCTCGATCTGCTGGCAATGCCTCTATTTATACAACCAAATAATCCTTTGGCCTTCTTGGCAACAAGAGTACACTGTTGACTCATATCCAGCTTCTCATCCACTGTAACCCCTAGGTCCTTTTCTGCAGAACTGCTGCATAGCCATTCGGTCCCTGGTCTATAGCAGTGCATGGGATTCTTCCATCCTAAGTGCAGGACTCTTCACTTGTCCTTGTTGAACATCATCAGATTTCTTTTGACCCAATCCTCTGATCTGTCTAGGTCCCTCTGTATCCTATCCCTATCCTCCAGCATATCTACCGTTCTTCACAGTTTAGTGTCATCTGAAAACTTCCTGAGGGTGCAGTCCACACCATCCTCCAGATCATTAATGAAGATATTGAAAAAATCGGCCCCAGAACTGAGCCTTGGGACTCTCCACTTGATACCAGCTGCCAGCTAGACATGGAGCCATTGATCACTACCCATTGAACCTGACAATCTAGCCAGTTTCTATCCATCTTATAGTCCATTCATCCAGCCCATACTTTTTTAACTTGCTGGCAAGAATACTGTGGGAGATGGTATCAAAAACTTTGCTAAAGTCAAGGAATAATACGTCCACTGCTTTCTCCTCATTCACCTTTTTACCCCTTCATTTCATCTTCAGTGAGAGGGACACTTGTTTGTGTTCAACTTGGTGTCAACTCCTTGACTCAACCAGCTTGTTAGCCACCAAAAAAATTTCCTCAGGGCTCTGCCAGCCCTTACTTTGCTTTGCAGGATAACAGTGGATGTACCCCAGACCCCAAGCCCCTTTTGAAGAATTCCCCTGTAGTGTCCAGACTCTTATCCACTGAACACTGTCAGTAATACCAGGCCTGCTGTCTCCAAGGAAACAGCTTGGATGATTACTGGATGATACACTAGCTTGGATGATACACTAAGGTGGATGATTGAACTCAGGAGAACATCATAGTATTGAGATATATTTATAGTGAAAACAACAAGATGGTTTGTTTATTTATCAAAGGTTCAGGATTCTAGAGATAGAATAAAGATAAATAAAGATAATAGAAGATTAATAAAGATAAAGATGAATAAAGATAATAGAAACAAGGGTTACATAGAAAACAACCATTACATGTCAAGAATCAGAGAGCTAGCCATGTTAGTCTGGAATTGCAGAAGTGACAAAGAGTCCTGTGCACCTTAAAGACTAACTAAAGTAAAGTGCAGTACTTCCACTGCATGCATCCAATGAAGTGCGTATTAGCCCACGAAAGCTTATGCTTCCATACTTTAATTAATCATTACACGATTTCTCGAAACAAAATTTAACAGGCTTACCTTTTGTCCAAAGACGTTTAACTTGCCCAAATGTCCTTAGCAGTGTTTCACCTAAGTCTGGCTGAGATCCCATTTCATGAATGCACTGCCAGATTATGTCCTAGGTGCAGGATAAAGGGGTGCTTTCCTTACCTTCTGCTTATATTCTATAGAGTCCATTGTCTGTACCTCACAGTCACAGTGACCCCCCACATTCTCAGATGTGTTCCCTATCTGTTGGTTTCACATACAAAATCATTGGGGGTGGAGAGGGTATGTAAATGGGCTTCCACTGTGTTGGCTTACTATGCTTGATTTACATGTAGACTGAGAGGGACAGATGGATAAACATCCTTTATCTGGAAGAAAGATGTTTGTCAACTCTGCCTTGATATAGATTTTAGGTACATATTTTAAGGATACATATATAACTTCTCACATAGTATCCATACATACATTTCACAACTATTTTAAAGCCCTGGTTTTCATTTAAGATCTCATATGATATTCTTTGGTGAACCAGAATGTATGTACCAGGAGCAGGATAGTCTTGTAACCTCCTTACTGGATGGCATTGAGGGGGTTTATCGGTCATAGCAGGGCTGTCCCTCAGGGGATGCAGGACCCAGGGCAGAAGTAACGAATCTGTCATTTCCAGGACTGATCCACCACTTCTAGGACCAACTGTGCTGGGCCAATTGCATTAGCCTCTGAGGCCCCATAAAGAGGAGGAGGGTTAGCTCAGTGGTTTGCGCATTGGCCTGCTAAAGCCAGGGTTGTGCGCTCAATCCTTGAGGGGGCCATTTAGGGATAAGGGGCAAAAATCTGTTGGGTGATTTTATTGCAGATTGATTCTGCTTTGAGCAGGTGGGGTTGGACTAAATGATATCCTGAGGTCCATTCCCACTTTGATATTCTATGAAAGCATGGGACCTGGAGTGGTTGCCCTGATTTGCCATATCCAAGGGATGGCTCTGGGTCACAGGCCATATCTCCATGATACACCAAAATCCCCCATCTGACCAGTTCCACCACACAGAAATTTAGATTTTTTTTGCTTAGCCTTTCAGTGATCAAGTTGAGAAGCAGATGTTTTTTAAACAACAACAACAACAGAAAATCCTTTTGGAAGGTGACCGAGTGTTAATATTAATTTACACAGCTAAGGGAACACTGATTAGAAAGAAAAGGTTTTAATTTCTTAGAGAAGAAATTACAAAAAATAATGATAGAACAGCAACTTTTTCCTCTGCCAGACTTCAAGTAACATTAAATGATAAATGATCTGTGTTTATGTGCTAATCCAGAAATATACATACCAGTGTGATTAACTTTAAGCATATGAATGGTCTCACTGAAATCAAGGAATGAATTTTTTTAGTCTCAAAATGTATTTTTTTTAAAATTGGCAACTAATTGAATAGACAGTTTTAGATAAAGATTTACAATTTACTAAAAAATATTCCTTTCCTTTGAAGAAATGTAGGATTTTATAAGAATTTTATAAACTATAAACTTGGCCAAATTCTCCAACTGACGTAAATTGGCATAGTTTCCTCGAAGTCAAAGAATGAGGAACTGGTCCAATATTTGTCTGTCTATAATAACTACAGTGCTAAAAACTTTTCTCTCTCTGGTTGCCTTTGGGATTTTTCTCTCCCTCCTCCCTCCTTTCAATTTGTTGGCCAAATATGTTATACAAACAATCAAAAAATTATGAAATTTGATATCAAAATATATTTTGAAATAAATATTATCTTACTACCTTACATGGTAAAGGGTATATTTTGCAATGGAGCACTTATATGGTCATGAAGGTAGATAGACAAAGAATTTTAAAATGGGTGTGTAAAGTTTCCAATTTCATTTATTTGAAAGATGCTTATATAAATTACTTGATTTTCAAAAGTACTGAACAGCCAGCAACTCTCATTGACGTAAACAGTTGCAGACCCATCATGGTGTTGGTGGCATGGAAAATGGTGTTGCACAACCCTTTGAAAGAAGAGTGGTGTAGAAGTGAGGAGAAAAGAAGAAGACTTATATAAGCTTACATGCATGTAAAGCTTAATATTGTGGCTGTTTATCAAAACTTGTGAGCTCTGTTGTCAAACTTCAGTTTCTGGGTGCCTATCTCTCCCACTTCTTAGTTCCCTTTCTCAAACCTCCAATGAAATCTCTTCTTCCACCCCCCTCTATGAACTGGGCAAATAACCTACCTTCTGTGTGACCAGAAAAATCTGCTTCATCCAATAGACCCCATTTACTTCCCTTCCCAGGATTTGCAGCTGGATAGTAGCTTCTCTATCTTTTTCTTTTGGCTATTCCTAACTTTTAAAAATCCTGTTTTGGAAACCTCAGTTTCTTTGCTGGCCACTGTTCATCTTTCATATGCTTTCTCATCATACATACCTCAGAACACTGCATAACGCTTTCAGCAAGAAAACCCAAAGGCATACGAAATGTAAACTTTGTGGTTTGCTCTTGCCTCAGCAAAGAGACACATCTCAGTTAACAATACTAAGGGGAGAAAATTTGTCTCCAGTTAGAAAAAGAGAGAGAAATTGAGCTATTGAATAGAATTAGTAATGTTACAATCCTATTACAGCTCCAGCGGAAACCTGGTTCCAAGTTCCCAAATGCTATTGACATGCTCCAATAGAGACTTAAGCAGGTGTGCTTAGATTTGGAGAACACTCTCTGCTTTGAAGAAGAAGGAAAAAAATCCACAGATGGGAAAACTTGGAAGGATTTAATACTAGATTAGAAAGCTGTCGGCTTTCCCATTCAGATCAGGAGCAGCACTCTCATTGACATTAACAGAAGATGATGTCAGCATATGTGCACGGTTATCTCAGATTACACTGCAAGAGTGCTTAGAGTTTTAAGCTTCAGAGTGAGGAAAACAATCGGGTAGGAGAGCAGCATGCCAAAAGCATTGGGATTTATTCTTCAGCATGAGGGAGACTCAACATGCTGCAACCTGAGTTAGTCACGGAATTCTTATATGAGCAGTTCAACTTTCAAAATTATAGGTAATTTAGTAGTATCAATTTCTATGCTTTGATTTTGAAAGAAAACAGGGCTGCGTAAGCTTAACTACTTGCCTTTGCAACAATGCCTTAAGCTGACTAGCTCCAATAGATGTCACTGTGGCCCCCAAATTAGAGACATCACATTTTTAGATGTCATTTGGTATGGCATACAATACATCTGATATCAACAACATTCAGACATCTTTGTAATGATGGCTCTGAATTACAACATACTCTGTGTTGCCAAATCCAGCTCTTTATTCAGCAGCAAGAGGACAGATACCTGCCATTTCCCCTCTAAACTCCAACAAGGAATGCAAAACAAATACACACATGAACAGTGATCAGCTATAGCAGAACAAATGAGGAAAATGTCCCAGTGGAAAATGCTAGAGAAATTCTTTTTCCAGGAACGTATTATGGTTGTGTGCTGTGTTACAGAAAGCCTTGAATTAATACATATGGCCTTAGCGTTAAGGTAAAGAAATAGCAGTTTTACTGAACAAAGTGAGAAGAGCATGCAGCTCTGTGTAAAACGGAAAGCCCCCCACATATCCTGTTTCAGAAACAGTGCCTGAAATGTCTCTTTCAGGGTTAGACACTAATTTGATATGTTCATATGAAGGATCTTTCATTGAATAGGGGCAAAGGATAGCAAATGGATTTTGACACCTTAAACCAGTGGTTCTGAACCCGCTGACATTGGACTGCTTGTGGCCCACTCAGCACACAGTTGCGGCCCATGTGACATATTCAGGGCAGAGCATGGGGGGCACCTGCCTTAGGGGTAGAGCCAGTGGGGGGAATGTAAAAATGGGGTGGCACAGAATCAGACCCAGTGTCAGTCCCCGGGCATGATTGGACTCAGTGATGTTAGTCCCCCTCCCCCTACAAGACTGGGCCCAGAAGCAGTGGCAGGAGATGTGGGTGCTCAGCGCCCTCCCACCCCACATTATTGTGGGTCCAGTGACCCTGCCTAGAGCAAAGTTCCCTTCACTTGGACCACAGTGGCAGGTGGGCAGGGCAGGCTGTATGTCTGAGCTATGTGCAGCCATGGTAGGGTTGGCAGATATCCAGTTTTCAATCAGAATGCCCAGTCAAAAAGGGACCCTGGCGGCTCTGGTTGGCAACGTCGACTGGGCTGTTAAAAGTCTGGCTGGTGGTGCAATGGGGACCTGGGCTAAGACAGGCTCCCTGCCTGCTCTTGTTCCATGCTGTTATAAGTGTGAAGTAGCCTAGAATTAGTGTTTACCTGTAAGGAGTTAAGCTAAAGGTAACCTGAGAGGTGGACAACTGACCAATGAGAAATTCCTTAGGAGACAAAGGATTTTGAGTTTTAATTTCTCATTGGTCAGTTGTCCACCTCTCAGGTTACCATTAGCTTAACCCCTTTCTCAACCACCCCTGGACAGACTAAATGGGCATACCACTCCATTAACACAGGTAACGCCCACCCAGTTAGAGCCCAACCTTACCGGGTGGCTCCGCACGGCAAAGCTGCTATAGAACGGGAGATCCAGGACATGCTACGGATGGGTGTAATCCGCCCTTCTCACAGTGCATGGGCATCTCCAGTGGTTCTAGTCCCCAAACCAAATGGGAAGATATGCTTTTGCGTGAACTACCGTAAGCTAAATGCGGTAACTCGCCCAGACAACTATCCAATGCCTCGCACAGATAAGTGTTGAAGAAACTGGGATGGGCCCAGTTCATCTTCACCTTAAACTTAACCAAGGGGTACTGGCAAGTACTGTCAAAGAAATTTGCCAAAAAAACCTCAGCCTTCATTACGCATGTAGGCTGTATAAGTTTAATGTGCTACCTTTCGGGCTGCAAAATGCACCCACTACCTTCCAAAGACTTGTAAATAGTCTCCTAGTGGGATTAAAAAAATCTGAAGTTGCCTACCTTAATAATGTGGCCATATTTTCTGACTCCTGGGCGGAGCACCTAAAACATCTCTGAAAGGTCTTTAAGTGCATACAAGAGGCAGGACTAACTGTTAAGGCTAAAAAGTGTCAAATAGGCCTCAACAAAGTGATTTACCTTGGACACCAGGTGGGTCAAGAAACTATCAATCCTCTACAGGCCAAGGTGGATGCTATCCAAAAGTGGCCTGTCCCAAAGTCCAAAAAACAAGTCCAATCCTTCTTAGGCTTGGCCGGATATTACAGGCGATTTGTACCACACTACAGCCAAATCACCGCCCCACTGACAGACCTAACTCAAAAAAACCAGCCAAATGCAGTCCGGTGAACTGAGCAGTGTCAAAAGGCCTTTAACCAGCTTAAAGCGACACTCATGTCTGACCCTGTGCTCAGGGCCCCAGACTTTAACCAACCGTTCCTAGTAACCACAAATGCCTCCGAGCGTGGTGTGAAAGCAGTTTTAATGCAAAAAGAACCCAATCAACAATTGCACCCTGTCGTGTTTCTCAGCAAAAAGCTGTCTGAGAGGGAGAGCCACTGGTCAATTCCCCCCAAAAAATGTTACGCCATTGTATATGCTCTAAAAAAGCTACACCCATACGTTTGGGGACGACCGTTCCAACTACAAACCAACCATGCTGCGCTGAAGTGGCTTCATCGCTTCACCAACAAAAACAAAAAACTTCTTCGGTGAAGTTTAGCTCTCCAAAATTTTAATTTTCACATCCAACACATTCCAGAAACTTCTAATAAAGTGTCTGACGCACTCTCCCGGAAAAGTTTCCCAAAATCAATAGGTTAAAACTGTCCTTGGAATGTGGGACCTACTGTTAGTTTCATTGTAACCAGTAGTATGTTTACAGGTGCATGTGTTTTATTAATTCTGTTTTTTCCTAAAGCTCCAGAAAGAAATCACACCCAGTGACATTCCGACACCGTTTGCGATTTGGGGGGGG
>ML677359.1:21021349-21218377 GCA_007922305.1 Dermatemys mawii | reverse complement strand
GGTGGTGCCTGTGAGCAAAAGGGGAGCAAGTGGAGTTTCCTTGGCCATCCATTCCCCTAGGAGCCTCAGGAACCTGGAGGATGTTTCCTGGGAGAGCTGCCCCAGCTGGAGTCCTCTCCCACATCCAAACTCCCTTCGAGAGCGTGCACCCCCCCACACACCCTGCCCCAGCCCTGAGCCCTCTCTTGTACCCCAAATCCTTCATTTCTGGCCCCACCCAGGAGCCCGCACCCCTAGCTGTAGCTCTCACCCCCTCCCACACCCGAAACCTCTGCACCAGCCCAGTGAAAGTGAGGGTGGGGGAGAGGGAGCGATGGAAGGAGGGAGGATAGATCAAGCAGGGGTGGGGCATCTGAGAAGGGGCAGGACAGGGGTGGGGCCTCAGGGAAGTGGTGGGACAGGACAGGAGTATTCGTATTTGTGTGATTAGAAAGTTGGCAACCTTAAGTTGAGGCAGGAGACCAGCGGGCACGGGGAGAGGAGTACAGGAGGCTGGGGCATGGGGGACAGACTCTAGGTGGGGGAACTGGTGGCTGGGGCACAGTCCGTGAATAGAGGGCTAGATACGGGGGTACAGTCCCTGGATGAGGGAGGGTTGAGTGCTGGAGGGAAGTTCCTTGGAGGGCATTTTGTCCTGGACAGGTCACCCTATCAAGGGCAGGTGCCCTTGCCAGCCGAGTGTTGGGAGGTGGGGGTCTGGATGTTGGGGGAACACTCCCAGAGGAGTTGGATGATGAGGGGCATTCCCTGTCTGGAAGGTGGAGTCTGGGGAGTGAATGGGGTGAATGGGGGGCAGTTCCTGGCTGGTAGGGTTGGGTGCATGGGAGCAGTCCTGGGCTGGGGGTGTGTGTGGCTCCCTGCACTGGGCAGAGCTTCCCATCTTTGTAGGCTGGCTCTTCAGTCATGCTCTCCAGGCCTCAGCCCAGCTGCACTGCTAGCAACAGCATGGAAGTGAGAATGGCAATACACATGTCATGGTCCCTCTGAGCCACCATGAGAATGTTGGAGCCTTCTCCCTTTCTATTTTGTCACAGATATTTTCAGTAAAAGTCACCAACAGGTCATGGGCTTTCATGAATTTTTCTTTATTGCCTGTGACCTGTCCATGACTTTTACTAAAAATATCCATGACAAAATCTTAGCTTTATCTAACGCAGACACCTTCTGGGTGTGTTGTTCTGTCCCATCTAGTGGCACCAAGACCACTTAAAGAGAGAGAGATTGAGTCTGCTCTGTAGCTTTAGCTAACAGCCAGCTGGCTTTTAGCTCATGCTGAAGAGGCTCATGCACTAAGCTCCAAAGGTCCCTGGTTTAATCCTACCTGTTGATGATTGGTTTGACGGCATTACACTTACACATAGAGAGCTGCATATGTGGTCCACAATGGTAAATAGGTTGAGAACCATTACCTTATACTATCAGATATGGAATCATTCTCAGGAGAGGCCGATTGTGAGGGAGAACCAAAAAAAAATGGTAATGAAGCAGAGACAGGTGTACATGAGATACAGCTAAATGAGGATACCCCAGGATTCAAAGCAGAGTGCTTCTCCTTCCTACTCTAAAGCAATGAAGGAGTGAAAAGAAAATGGAAGGGAAAGGGAAAAAGAGAAGCTCTGAAGAAATGAGGAATGGAAAATGAAATCTGTAGTATTATATCAAGTGGTTGGATAAGTGATGAATATATGTTTCAATTATAACTGATTTAGAGCATGTCCTCCCTAGCTTACTTCTTAGCTCCCTCCTCCCTGCAGCAGAAATTTTATGGCCCTCATCTCTGCTTCAAAGGCAGTGACAAAAGATTTTGGAAAGAGCAGCACACAGACATGTACCTTCACCAGTCTAAGAATGGCACAGAGTCCTTCACCCATTTGCCCTATGGGGAAGCTAGTGGCAATAGCCCCACTTCACAGCTGGTCTGGAATTTAAAAAAGGCACTAGAAGCTTTTTCCTTTTGGAAAATGGGGAAAACTTTCCATAGTTCCCGATATGTGTATTCATTGTCCCTGTGGTCCTAATTAAAGCATAAACATAGAGCAATAATAGACACTCAGAAGCGCTACATTATCAGTTAAGGGCTTGGGTTGGCTTTTGATAGATGTGTATATATATTTAAGCATGTGGCTTGCCCTCTAATAAGCTTGTAGAAGATTCATGGAAAAGTTAGAAACTGTTGTTTGATGAAACAAACATAGGACGCATGAAGACATCACTGTGCGTGCTAGCTAGGTACCTCTCCAGTTTGTGCTAAGGGCTCAGATGTGCCTAGTCAGATGTATCTAGAGGGAGTGCTGGAAGCCTCCACTTCCTTATACCCATGAGCACAAAGCTGGATACAGTCCCAGTGGAGATCAGACATTTCTACATGCTAGCTCTGCTTTGAAACTGCTTATCTGTAAAGGATATAGTAAGCTCGTGGCCCTTCTCCCATCTGAATCCCAAGCCAGATAACTTTAGATTTTTTTGTCTTTAACATGCTAATTAAATGCAAAACCCACAAAACCCAAATCCCTATCTAACACAGAATTAAGCAAGAGAAACAAAGTACTCAGAAGTTTGGATGAATTAATGTTGCAGAAATCATCCTCGGTGCACATAATATATAGAAAATAGGGCTATCTCCTCAGATGGTGTGAATCGGTTTAAATGGAGATATGACGATTTATGGCAACTGAGGATCTGATCTGCAGTATGTTCTAATCCTTGAAATGTAAAGCTCCAATGTATGACAGTTTACTAAGGCAGCCTATAGAAAGTATGTGAGATTCTATGTGACTGAGCTAACAGTGAAGAAGCAATCTTAACCCTTGAATTTCCTTGCTTATGAGAGTTTGATTTATCATCTTTAATGTTGAATTGATGTTAGGTTTTTTTAATTATTATGTTGCATTCCATCAAGCTAACCTAGAAATGTTTGTGGCTTCTATCCTCAGTATCAAAACACCATAGTTGCTGGACTTGCCTGAGAATGTCCTGGAAGAGATCAGTGTTCCCTTAGGAATGCCTGCTTCTCATTTTTTAAAAGCACTGAACTATTATGATTTAGCAAGTGCATTTCTGGGTTCTTTCCTTTCCTATTTTGTCATGGGAGGCTTATGTTAAAGGTTCTCAAACAGAAGGCCCTTGAGTAAAGCTATAATCCTAGCCAGGAGCAAGAAGGAATAAAACTGTCAGTGTTACAGTAACATTGGTAATGCTGCTATAACTCAGATTCTCTCAGCTCTTCCATTATAAAGCTCTATAGTAGATGCTTTGTATGGCGCCTCAGCCATTTTACTTTATGTTGTATCGAAACTTGCTAACAAGGTTGTCAATCCCCATAAACTCCTTTTGCAAAACATGCTTAAAATCCTTTTAATTACATTTTGTATGTGGTGCATTAAAAATCAAAACAATTTTAGACTCCCCTAGAAAAATTATAAGGAAAATATGCAAGTTCAGGCACAAATGTGTTTTTCCAATCTGTTACCATGGAGATTAATCATAATGTACAAAGGAATAAGATTTGACCTGCTAGTTTAAACACATAACTGGATAACTTGCCCAGGGAGAACAAAGTTACAAAGTTTTACTTGGCATTTTTAGACAATTTAGTTTGCCTGGCTGAAGCTAAAGTCTTTTAAATTAAAACATTACCCACTGTTGTTTTGCTAAATGGATTAAGTGCCTTTATTTGTAAACTTATGGGCAATGTATATATCTTATTCAACTAAATGGCTGTTTGTGTATAAACAAAACTCATTGGGGTGCGGATCTGATTCTGCTCCCATGGAAGTCTATGGCAGCTTTCATTTAATTGGAAATCTGGGGGTTTTTTGGGTTTATTTTTCAAGATTTTTTTAAAAATGATAATCAAATGGGAGAAAATGAGTTAGCATTCACTGTATATAAGCCTGAATCCTTGATGTAATGTTAATATTGTAGGGATAATAAATATCTCTGTGTGTACTTAATGTCCGTCGTAATAGCTGAAGCCCCTCACAGTAGCTGGTTTGATAGATGATCCATGGGTGCTGAATAAAAATCTGCAGGTCTTGTGGCTGCCCATGTGAACCTTAGTGGGAGTATATGGGGCTGTCTATCAGTGGCTTCAGGCTTGCCTCTCTCTCTCTGAGAGATGCAACAAAAAGTTGTTTAGTCAATTTCTCTTTTGCCCCCAAAGCTTTCACAGGTGGGATTTCATAGGGTTGCACGGTGCCCTAATTGTCAGTCCAAATAAGACAGAAGTGATCCTAGTAGGATGAGAAAAACAAGCAGAAAACATGGCGAGGTTATTGGGCTCAGTACAGAGGTTTGAGGTTATCTCAACACCATTTGTCACTTCAGTTCTTAAATCTCTGGCTGTTATGTGATCTCTAGCTGCTTGCAGATAATAATATAGGACCTTTAATTAGGTTGTCTCTCATTTAGGTCTGGCCAATAGGTTGTGACCATTTCTTCTCAATTCATAGATTATAAAGCCAGAGGGGACAATTAGTCCCTCTAATCTAACATCTTGTATAACAGACTGTAGAATGTCATGCACTTTTCCCTGTACTGAGCCTAATAAATTGTGTTTTGAATAAACAACATCTTCCAAAAAGGCATTTGGTCTTGATTAGAATGCAACAAGAGATGGAGAATTTACAGCTTCTCTTGGTAGTTTGTTCTAATAGCTAATCACCCTCACTGCTAAAACTGTGTTCCGTATTTCAAAGTTGACTTTGTCTGGCTTTAACTTCCAGCCATTGGCTTTTCTTATGCCTTTCTCTGTTAGATTAAAGATCCCTTTCGTGATGCTGTAGAGTTGGAGCATGACCATTAATATGATTAATATTGCCACTGTTAGACAGTTGCAACAAATCTTGTACAAAAGTGTCAATGGAAAAGTAATGATTTGATGTGTACGATTATCTTGTTTATATTCATGTAACATTTTTGTATTTGAAGTTTTAGATATTGACCCAGGGCACTGGAACTGGGGGGCCTCAGCTCCCCCGCCCCCCCCCGCCCCGACAGATGGGCAGCATGAGGTGCCATGCTGTGGATCCTCCACCTGCCTGAGGTGGGGGATGCCAAAAGCAATCCTCAGCCATGTCCCAGTTCCCAAGCCTCCCACTCAGGACAGGTGGAGGGTCTGCGCCATGGCTCCCCACAGCTGCCTGGCCGCATGTGTCTTACTATGGCAAGGCTGTGGCTCTGAAGCCCCATCCCCTATCCAGAGCCAGATCAAGGAGAGCCACCCGGGAAGCTGTGGGGACCCTCAAGCCCCGCACATGCCCTGGGTTGGGGTCCTATGAGGCAGGGACAGAGGCTGGGCACTGCTCTCGGCCCCCCAACCCTGGGCAGGTGGAGGGTCCATGGCTCCCAGCCCACTCTGGCTTCCAGCTTGTCTTGAGGCAGGGCCTCTGCCAGAAGGGGTCACAGAGGGGGCAGAGGCCCCTGCTTCCCCCACTTATGGAAGGCTCTACCACCGCTGATATTGTCTGTATACTGGCATCCCACATATATACTATATTCCTGCAGGGGTGAAAGTAACGTAAAGGACTTACTGGTACTGTAGGCTTCGGGGGGTCGATCAGAAGAGGTGTGGTCTCTACCGGAAGAGGCGGGGCCATCTCGGTCGGCGATTTAAAGGGCCCCGGGCTCCGGCTGGCACTGTGCTCCAGGGCCCTTTAAACTGTCCCCGGAGCCCTGCTGCTGGAGCCTTGGGGTAGCGGTGGCAGGGCTCCTGCAGCTATTTAAAGGGCCCAAGGTGGTAGAGGCAGCAGGACCCTGGACCCTTTAAATAGCACCTGAGCCCCGCTGCTGCAGCCCTGGGGAGGCGGCGGTGGGGCTCCGGTGGCGATTTAAAGGGCCAGGGCTCCAGCCGCCGCTATGGCCCCAGGCCCTTTAAATACCCCAGCGCTCTGGGGGCTATTTAAAGGGCCCAGAGCTCCCCTGCAGCTTCCACCGTGGCCCTTTAAATCATCTCTGGAGCCCTGCTGCCAGAGGCCTGCGGTAGCAGTGGCAGGACTCCGGTGGCTATTTAAAGGGCCTGGGGCTGTAGAGGCAGGGGAGCCCTGGGGAGTCCCAATAGGGCGCACTGACTCTTACTTTCACCTCTGTGTTCCTGAGTAACACCTACCAGATAAAATTGACATTGAAGCCAGAGAGCACATTGTGAATGATATATTTAAGTTGATGGCCCATCAAAGAACATTTAACTCTCACAATGGATCCAAAGAAGCTTATTTCCACCTGGAGAACCTTCTTGTGGATGCTTTAGCAAAAATATGGATAATGGCTGCTTCTATGAATCATAGCATCCAAGGGCATGTGACATCCTCATGTGAACTGGGAGTCCAACTTGTGCCTGTAATTTTCCACAAACTAAGGCTATGTCTATATTGCACTTTTGTCAGTAAAATGTTTGTTTCTCAGGGGGGTGGCCCTTCTTTCCCCAACCAACAAAATTTTTACTGATGAAAAGCACCACTAGGGACAGCACTTTGTCAGCTGGGGACACCCTCCTGCCGACAAGGCTATTGCCGCTCATTGGGCATGGTTGTATTTTGCTTGCAGGAGAGCTCTCTTCTACTGGAAAAGAGCAGCTATACGGGAAACCTTACAGAGGCACAGTTATAGTGGCACAGCTTTGCCGCTGTATGATACACAATGTAGACATAGCCTAAGAATGAAAGCATCCCCTCTGTGATGTTCCCCTCTGGTATTGTCTGGAGTGGTGATCTTCTAGGTGATTCCAATCCTTGACTCTGGGAGCCAGCTCTGCTGCTGGCTCCCTGCTCTGCAGTGAAAACCCACACTCGTGTGCTGTTCATGCACAGTCTCTGGCATGTAAGCTGTTCCTGGGATTGTACAACCAATTGACACTAGCCAATACCTCCAGTCCCAGACACAACCCTAGAAACCTCTGTCTTGTACTATCCAGTTATGCCCATGGTATGCTGCAAGCTTATATGTCTGTCTCTAATTTTTTGTGTGCTCTTCCACTGGAGTTTTTATGGGTAAAGCCATGAGATAATGTTCTATATATTTTGCATAATGCAGGTAAAAACAACATTTTGTGTATTCTCACTTTACAATAATGTTTGTAAACCTTTAACAAGAGATTTGTGTAATGAATAGGCAGTGCGAGAACATGTAGTTGTACTGCTACTGGTCAGTTGCCTTCTTCATTTCCAAAATACTTTAATAAACAAGGTTTATTTACTGTTTATTCATTCAAAACTCACAGGTTTTTTGATAACTACAATACTTGCTAGTTGCTAAAACTATAATAAAATTAATTAATAAAAATGATAAATTCTAGTCTCAAAGTCCTGAGGACTTTTCTTAAACACTTGAATCACTTTTAACTTGTTCAAGTATCATCTTGAATTCTGTATTGTACTATTCCCCCTGCCTCCCCACAGCCAAAATTTGCCATATTCTAAAGAGATGGTCAAAATCCACGTATGACTTCTTTGAAACGGTCAAAGCTTGTGTCAAATTATAATAGCCTGAAAAATACTGTCAATACCAACAAAATAAAGTGGAGGAAACAGTTACCTCATAACGAAGGCAGGATCTATAGTGATGACCCATCTCCTAAACTTCAAAGACATAATGGGGAAAAGGGATTGAACTTAACTTAAAAAAGCCTGAGAAATCAGTTTTGGATCTTGGCTTTTGGCAGACTCTTGCTGCATTAAGTGATTCATGGAGTACTCATCCCGGATGCATATGAAAGAATCTGGTATACTGTAACACTGGTAGTAGTCATAAAGTGCCTGCTAAGTTGGCATTAAAGAGCTGCAGTAGTCTTATTTTTATCTGGCCGTGACTTAAAAGAAAGTTTGAGGTAAAAGACCACAGGGAACTGGATTGCTTAAGAGGGCAGATAATGGAGGGAGGCTCCCTATTCCATCCCCTTCACATGTATTACAGCACTTCTGTTTCTGCTCCCAGACAGAACCAGGAAGGGCAGTGGCACTTGTAATTGAGGAAAAATATGAGGGAAGAGGACAGGAGTAGGGAGGACAAGTGGTCTGACCTTTTCTCAGTCCTTCAGAAAAGGTTCAGTTGGAAATTTTGGATGAAAAAGCAGGTCATTTATTTTATCTGAATTCCTTTGCTCATGACAGGAGACAGCAACAGCTAGGAGATGTATAGTCAGAGGTGAAAGTAAGGTGGTAGGCTGGTACGCCGTACCGGTAAAAAGCCTGTCTGGCGAGTACTGCCTTACTTTAAAGCGCTGCACTTTAAAGAACTGGGCTTAAAGCGCTGTCACAGCAGCGCTCTAACGTTGCTGCTTTTTTGCGCCTCCCCATCTGCAGCCCTGCCAGGTCCTTACTGGCAGAGCTGCCAATGGGGAGTGCAAAAGGGACAGGGACGCTAAAGTGCTGCTCCCGCAGCGCTTTAAGGAGGGTCCTTTAAAGCGGCAAAAGGACCCTGCTTAAAGCGCCACCCCACCCCTTCTGCACCCCCACTCCTGCCGCCGCCACGGCTGGATAGCTGCTGCTTTTGCCCCCACCAATGATGAACAAAAGGAACAGCTACCCAGCTGGGGGGGCGGGGCGGAACAACTGCTGATTCCCTAGCCCTGCCCCTTCCGTCAGAGGCCACGCCTCTTCCGGGGGAAGCTGCACCCTCCCCCCGTACCGGTAAACCCAAAATTTTACTTTCACCCCTGTGTATAGTAGAGGTAGGAAGATGAAACAGAGGTTTTATATGATATACAAATTACTCTGATATCTATAGTGTGCATATTAAATACAGAGAAAGGGTCATGCCGAAGTTCTAGCTTAACAAAAAGTGTTGGTAAATTGCTGCTCTCAGTTTTAAAAGAGTAAATCCAGTGGAACTCAACTGATGTCAGAGAGTCCCATGTGACTCTCACTCATGGAGGCTGAGAGCAGAATTTGCCCCACTACATTTTAAAAGGGAAAACTTTTCAGAATAATATTTTAGGCTGGGAAAAACCTTGTTATAGGTTGGGAGTAACAGCTGCCTTTTCTTCAGGATAAATATAAAGAAGACTTTGTAACCGAGTGGCAGAAACAATAGTAGTAGTACCTGAAAGACAAGCACATGGACAAAGTTGAGTAGAAGCTGAAACATGTGGCCCAAAGGATGTATGTGTGTTTGAGAGAGAGAGAGAGTAAAAAGAGTGAAAAAAGCAGTCAGGAAACTTCATACACTGCCTGAAGAAACAAAGAAGGTGGCTTAAAGAATAGCCTAGAGAAGAGCTTTGAGGCTATAGCAAGGTGGCTACCTGCTCCCAGCCAGAAAGGGTTAAAGTCAGCCCTGGCAGAAGGCTGGGGCTGCAAGTGCAAAGCCCAGGCTTATTAGAAAGCAGGCTCAGCTGGGTGGCCACGCCCCAAACTGATCGGCAGGCCCTTATAAAAGGATTGAGAGGCAGGGGCCTGAGGGACACAGTCTCCTTCTCTAGCTGAGGAGGTAGACAGGCCTGGCTGCTGGGAAGCCTAAGGTATCTGAAGTAGAGCAGGGCTTGGGGGAGGCAAGAGGAGCTGGGGGGGCTCTGGCCTGGAAGCCCCCAGGCTGCAGTGCCTAGGAGACAGTCCAGCAAGGGGTAGTGAGGTTGCAGGGGGCAGCCCATGAGTAGCTGTAGAGGCAGCAGGCCAACCCCCCTTGCCGGTGATGAATGGCAATGATACTGCAGTTGGCCTCAGAGAATGGGGGCAAGTGGTGATTGGCAGTTGCCTAGACTGAGGCAAGTTGGGGATAATGGGTGGGGGTTCCCCAGGAAGGGGAGATCCTAAGACTGTGGGGGTCCAGCACCTAGGTAAGAGGGCACTGGGGTCCAGGGAGGGACACGGGGCCAGTGCAAGCAGGAGTACAGACTGCAGAGGGTGCTCCAGATGCTGGAGTGAGCTAATTCTCTGGATGACCAGCGGGAGGTGCCACAGGGGTGAGTCGCCGCTCTGTTACAGGGGCCAAGTGCTGGCTGAAAGGGGCTAACACAAAGAGCAAAGAAACTATCCCTAATTCCTCCTGTGTTCAGGGAAACAGGGCTTTGTACATTATTGGAAAATAAACAGGTTTGCAACAGATACCTGACTCAATCATCAATTTCTCCTCCCAGTGGAAATAACCTCCAGGAGCTTGAGCTTTGGCTATGTACTTGACACAGATAGTTAAACCATATGTATAGCTAGGAAAAAAAAGTACAAAAATTCCCATTTGGTGGCAAAAGTGCGTAACTCCCTCTTTACTGAATGGATTTCAGTGACGTGCTTCAGCAGTCACTGTGGTTCTCTTTGTAAGACATATGTGTATGTCATTTCTCTCTCATAACATATATGTATTTAGTACTGTGTATAAGTAAAGGCCCCCTAATTAGAGGAGCATATAGGCAGCAACCTGTGGTAGTTATGAAAACAAGCAGGTGCTGCTTGATCTGTGGTGGTGTGTGAGCCTGTGGCACCTCTAGTTATGGGGCTAGGCCATCTATGGTGCAGAGAAGCTAGGGATTTGCCTTGCCTACATGGCTGTTCTTAAGGTATTTGTCAGCTGCCCCAAAGCTGGCACATCAAGCCTTATAACTTTAGAATGTAGTAATTTACATTTTTTGATAAGTAAGTGCTAGAAATGGCCAAGATAATAAGTCAAGGATGGTCTTTGTAGTGGTCCCTCACTCTCAATGGGGAGAGAGGCCACTCTGCCTCACTCTAGGCAGAAATAGCGTTGTCATCTTTCTAATGACTGGTAACCAGACCCTTGAAGCCCCATACCCTGTGCTGCCTCTTGCCGCCTAGATCAAGGAAACCAGACCCAAGGGCTTGTTAAATGGAATAGAAGCAGAAACCCAGGATGTCTGGGTGAAAACTGGACACATTGCTATCCTGACAGACAGAAAAAAATAGTCTATAGGGGGAAGCTCTGGCCCTCTACAAAGGGCAGAGCCCAAACAGTCTTTAATCCAGAGCCTTCTGACTGAGGCAGACTGTAATCAACACCCTCTTGGCCTAGAATGAGTTTGTAGACACTCCAGGGGTGGGATGGCAGCAAGGGGAATAGAGGGACCCAGGTCCCAGCCCAGGGACCTATTAGTGACAGGCAGTCCTGCCAATGGGTCAGCAGAAAAAGCCACTGACCCAGGCTTCCTTGCTTCCCAGCAGTGCAGCTGGCTCAAAGTCCAGCTCCTCTAGGCTACTTCCTATCCCACTTAGTCACTAGGGCTCTGTCAAGCGGAGGCTCGGTCTCATCACCTCGCACTCAGGCAGCAACTACTGCAGTCCCTCTTCAGGGTCTTCTGTCTCATCTGACTGCATTGGTCCACTCAGGAGCTTGTCTGGGATCCTGCAGAGAACTCTGCTCACTGGAAGAGAGATCCAGTCCCTCCCATGGCCTAGTACAGGGGTGGGCAAGGGCCACATTAGGGTTACAAAACTACATGGAGGGCCAGGTAGGGAAGGCTGTGCCTCCCCAAACAGCCTGGCTGTGCCCCCATCCGCCCCCCTCACACTGCCCACTCCCTGACTGTCCTCCTCAGAATCCCTGACCCATCCAACTCTCCCTGCTCCTTGTCTCCTGACCGCCCCTTCCAGAGACCCCCCCTAACCACCCCTCCTGGGACCCGACCCCCATCCAACCCCCTTGCTCCTTGTCCCATGACAACCCCCCCGAGACCCCCCAATAACCCCCCCTGCCCTGACTCCCCCTATCCCCGACAGACCCCCGTGACTCCCACATCCCATCCAACCCCACCTGATCCCAGACTGCCCCCTCAGGACTCCCCACCCATAATACAGCCCACCATCTCTGGCCCCCTTATCATGCTGCTCAGCAATGTGTCTGGCAGACGCGTGGAGCCAGACATCCTGCCCCACCCTGCATGTGTTCCAGCTCCCTAATGTCATGTGTTCCAGCCCCCTAATCATTTTTGTTGTCCTTCTCTGGACTCTTTCCAATTTTTTCACATCTTCTTGAAGCGTGCGACCCAAAACTGGACACAGCACTCCAGATGAGGCCTCACACTTCAGTCTTAATGATGATAATTTGGGGATATATGTAATTGACTGGTTCTTAATGGAAATGGTACTTTAGAGGAAATTACCCTAAGTTTAAGATAGGACCATAATATGATGGTATATCCAAATGTTACTGGTAACTTTACTTCTGGGATGCCAATCCATTCCAATTTTTAAGGACAGAGTTTTCTCATTAAACATGAAGACATTCTATGGCAGGGCTCTCTTTTTCATAGCATAGACCTCACTAACAGTATGTGTCATCGTGCCCCAACCATCCCTCTCAGTCAGGGAGACCACTTTCTCTCCTGTCTGAGATCATACATCTCTGTGGCCACTACACAGTTAAGTACACAGAAATTCAACACCAAGCTGTCCTTGGTGCACCAAATATTGTTCATTTTAGAGAAAGTTAACTGTGCTGTCTACGACAGCTTTGGACTGAACCAAATCCCATGGAAGTCTAAAGGAGTCTTTTCACTGTCTTCAGAGGGAGTTCGATAAGCCCTTGCTTTTTCATTCGCTTTGAAGGGTCGATTTTTTAAAAAAAATTTAATCTACATTTCTGCTTTAAAATCAGATCAGAAAGGCAGGTGTCCCACAGAAAATATGTGACCATGTATATCAAGTTCTATCTATATGCACAAGGGAGCTGAATTTAGGTTGCACAACCAAACTTATTTCTGGTATTTCTAAGTGGACTTTATTACCTTAACGTAGGTGTGGCTTTTTTTGGTCTAATTTAATGTAGATTGGACATCTAACTTGACATTTGGCACACTCAGAGGAAGCTTAAATTAAATTACCTTTGCTGCATTACCTTCAGCAGAACTAATGCATTGTAATGAAATTTCTGTTTCCTTGCAACTGCAATGCAAACCAATCTTAAACAGATTTATTGATACGGATTATCCATCTATAATGCAAGTCCTTTTTTTTAAAGGCTACCTCTAGGGGCTTCACTAATTGTAGGCATATTTTCAATTGTTTAGCAAAGAATAACTCAATGATTATTATGCAGTACTTCAGAGCATATTTTTTTACTGTAAACTTTTGGGAGGAGGGGGCAGGAGGAGGAGGAGCAGTTGTTACAAATGTCTTGTGTAATCTGCCCAATTCTTTCCTGGTTAAATCTAGGAATTTTAATATCTTATTATAGATTTCCAGGTATTTAAAAATGTCCTGGGTATAGAAACATCAATGTTGTTTAAACACTGGAAGGACAAATTTAATACCAGCAGTTATTGTACCACAATTTACTATTCCATACTTCAATAATAAGTACTCCACACTATATAAATAGATAATTATATACTTTCTTGAATGTAAAGAAATCTAATGAGCTCAACAAGCACAAGTGCAGAGTCCTGCACTTAGGAGGAAGAATCCCATGCACTGCTACAGACTGGGGACCGCCTGGATAAGCAGCAGTTCTGCAGAAAAGGAGCAGGGGATTACAGTGAACAAGAAGCTGGATCTGAGTCAGCAGTGTGCCCTTGTTGCCAAGAAGGCCAATGGCATATTGGGCTGTATTAAAAGGATCATTGCCAGCAGATCGAGGGAAGTGATTATTCCACTCTATTCGGTACTGGTGACGCCACACCTGGAGTACTGCATCCAGTTTTGGTCCCCCCACTAAAGAAAGGATGTGGACAAATTGGAGAGAGTCCAGTGGAGGGCAATGGAAATGATTAGGGGCTGGGGCACATGATTTATGAGGATAGACTGAGGGAACTGGGGTTATTTAATTTGCAGAGGAGAAGAGTGAGGGGGATTTGATAGCAGCCTTCAACTGCTATCAAAGTTGAAGCTGCCAAAAAGGATGGAGTTAGGCTGTTGTCAGTGGTGGCATATGACAGAACAAGAAGCAATGGTCTCAAGTTCCAGTTGGGGAGGTCTAGGTTGGATACTAGGAAACACTATTTCACTGGGAGAGTGGTGAGGCACTGGAATGGGTTACCTAGGGCGGTGGTGGAATCTCCATCCTTAGAAGTTGTAAGGCCCATCTTGACAAAGCCCTGGCTGGGATGAATTAGTTGCGGTTGGTCCTGATTTGAGCAGGGGATTGGACTAGATGAACTCCCAAGGTCTCTTCCAATCCTAGTAGTCAATGATTCTATGATTCTGCTCTTGTCTGATAAATATTTTTAAAAGGAACTATGGACTATTTCAGTTTTGTTTAGTGAGGTTACTTACAGGAAAATCTGGTATACTGAAAATGTTGTCTTCTACATATATTGAACTTGAAGTTCATTTGCAGAATATTAAGACTGAGAATGTTATTTCCCACTTTGTCCAGAGGTAAATGTAAAATTTCATGCTTAAATAATTTTGTTCTCTAAAATTGAATGTCTTCAGAGAAGAAATGTCCTAGTTGTACATACAAAAAACATATTTGTGAAATGTATAAAACTTCAGACAACACTGACATTTTAATAACTGCATTTTAACACATTCAAATGGAGTATTTGCCCCCTAACTAATAACACCTGTTTTGAACTTTGTTAAAGTCACAAATGGATGAAAAAGATAGAGTAGCTTCTATTAAAGAAATAAAATGTCATTCTTTTTTCAAATTAAAGAGCACACAAATGGGGAACTCCTTTTACCTTCGTAGCAATTTAAAAGGGTGGTGTGTGTTTCTGAAATGTTTATTTGATACTTGTCATCAGCAGTCCCTTGAGGTTGAGAATGATCTCGTTCACAGGTTTTATTTTTTATGGTTCTGTTGGTGACTGAGTCCAGTCCTTGAATTGCAGGTTCATTGGCAGATGTTGCAGCTGGTGTTGTAAGCCACGGTTGAACCACGATTGCTGCGTGACAGCTGTCTGTCCTTTTCTGTCTTTTCTGGCATTTTTCTGCCAACAGAGTAAGGCAATTTTCTTCAAAAGTGGATGTTCCTTCTCTGACAAGTCTTTGCCAGTTATCCCTATCCTGGGCTAATGTCCTTCAGTGTGAGGTGTTGATGCTGCATCTCTTGATATTTATCTTGAGGATGTCTTTAAAATATTTCTTTTGGCATACCTGTTTCCTTTCTCCTTTGGTCGGTTGTGTGTACAGAAGTTGTTTTCGTAAGCATATGTCAGGCATGAGCACACAGGCCTGGTCCACCTCAGCTGGTGCTGGATAATCAGGGCCTGAACACTGAAGATATGGCGATCCTCTCACTTTATGCTGATGGTCTTTGGAAGAAAGTGCTGATGCTGGTGTTCCAGGTTTTTCAGGTGTTTTCTATGGGTCACCCAAGTCTCACAGCTGTAGAGGAAAGTTGGGATTATAAACTAAAAGTCTAGTTTGTGCTCTGATGTCACGATTGTAAAACACTTGGAGAGACAGTTTGCCAAAGGCAAGGCTGGCACAGCAGATTCTGTGCTGAATCTTGACATCTATGTCACTCTGTGTGAGAGACAGGAAAAGTATTTTACATTTTGCAGGTCTACTCTGTAAATGTAGATCTTCTTTGCGGGGTCTGATGATTGACTGGAAGCTGGCTGGTGGAGATCTTTTGTTTTGTGATGCTCGGAGTTAGCCTTAGGGTTTTGTAAACTTCAGAGAAGTAATTAAGGGATGTTTGTAGATCCTCCTATGAGTGTGCAACGACAGCACAATCATCCACATACTGGAGTTCGATTATTGTCGCCAATATTACTTTGGCTCTGGCAAAGAGACAAGAAAGGTTGAAGAGGTTGCCATGAATCCAATATTAGATGCCAATGTCCTGTGGTAGATGGTCTTCAGTTAACATTTTAAAAGCTGCTAAGAAAATGAAGAAAACGGTGGGTGCCAGTTAGGGTGATCAGATGACAACTAGGAAATATCAGGACACATTGCGGGGGCGGGGAGGATGGGATGGGGGGATAAGAAGGGGGAGAGCGGGGGGTGGAGCGGGGAGCCACAGGCTCTTCCCCCACTCCACTGGACCCATGGAGGCAGGGGGAGATACAAAGCCTGCCCACAGCGCAGGACTCCTGCCCATGGCTCTGGAGCCGGGAGAAGCCCCACCACGGGCCAGCAGAGCAGGACCCCCACCCCCGCTCCAGACTACAGGCCAGAGGCTCAGGGACCTCTCCCCATGGCCAGGGGCTGGGCACAGCCCCGCCACGGGCTGGCAGCGCAGGACCACCCCCCAACGGTGGTACTTACCTGGAGTGGCTCTGTCCTGTCTCAGGAAGTCTCCGGCAGTGGCAGGTACGTGTCCCTTCCTCTGGCTCCTGGGTTTGGGTCAAGCCTGGGGGCGGCTGGAGTGGGATCTCAGGGATGTGGCCTGGGGCTCTCTGCCAGACACCTGGCTGGATCCTGCCATGTAGGAAGCGCTGCCCCAGGCCCCGGCCCGTCGCACCTGTGTGGAAACCGCCCAATCACTGTGCCCCTCAGCCCAGGTCCACTCCTGCCCCAGGAAGGCTGTGGGGGGGGGCATGTCTCAGCTGCTCCCACCCCCAGTGGCATGGCGGCAGAGACCTCTCCTGTGAGGTACCTGGCTGCCTAGACTGCCTGGGGCAGTGGGGTGTACTCAAAAGCAGGAAGGTCCCAATATCAGGACAAAGGGTGTCCCGACTCTCTGACCCCACTCCCCTCTTCCAGTGCCTGGAAGCTGTCCCGTACATGTGCCATGGCAGAGACCTCTCCTGGGCAGGGACCTGGCCACCCTGACTCTGCCTGGGACAGTGGGGTGTACTCCTGCCGGCAGGAAGGTCCCGATATCAGGACAAAGGGCGTCCCGACTGAAGTATGGTCAGGATGCGGGACAAGTCACCTAAAATTGGGATAAAATCAGGATGTCTGGTCACCGTAGTGCCAGTACACAACCTTGTTTTACAGTTCAGATGCCAAAAACTCAGAGGTAGAGCCACTGCACAGGATGGAGGCAGTCAGCTGGTCATGGAGGAATTTTTCAACAGTAATAAATTTCCTTGGCAGCCAAACTTTGACATGATTTTTCACAGAACCTCATGATTGACAGAGACAAAGGCTTTGGTGAGATTAATGAAGGCCATATACCAGCTTCTGGTATTGTTCTTGACATCTTGACATGATTTTCGCGGCCAAGCAGACCTAGGAAAAATATCAAGAAAAAATTATACTTAGAAGGAGTCAAAAGCAGAAATAATGGACTAGACTCTCAGCTGGTCTGAATTGGCATGACTGCAGTGAAATCAATGGAAATTATGGAACTTCACCAATTTACACCAAATCTGGACCAGGAGATCAGGAATGAAATTATCAAAGTCAGTTATATACAACAAAATGCTGTTTATCTATGGAACAGTTTCATTAATTGGATTTTAATTCCTTTAGTTCATTAGAGGCCTGATTCTGATCTCGCACAAGTGTAATTGTACTGACTCCAGTAAAGTTAGTCCTAATGTTTCTTCACCAGGATAACTAACATCAGAACTAGGTCCTAAATCTAAATACTACTATGACAACCCATGATAGCAACCCATGATGACAACCCAAGAAAACACAAGGGAAGACATAGAACAACCATAGCAGCAGCTTCCATAAAGCAGATATTTCAGCTAAATCACTATTGGTTGCTGTATGGAAGAGAAAGATGTTGAAAGCAAACCTGGTCAGCACTTCTCCCACTCCATTTCTTCAAAGACTTTTTCTGCATCAGGTGATGCAATGTGAGACTCCTGGGCATGGCCCAGATGATAGAGGACATTAGAAGCAGACGACTTGCCAAGTAAGAAATCCATCAGTTCCTGATGAGGAACAGAAAGGATCCTAGGGAACATTTGTTTAGTTAGAAGCTTTGAAAGAATTGCATTGGTCAGTGTATGATTTATTTAAAAAGCAAAATTGTTGTTCGATAATAACAGGCTGATCTTCCTCCTGAGGGAGAGGTGTACTAGATTTATGGCACCAGGTGTTTAACTGGAGGATAAATTATAAACAGATTGGACAGATGTCCAAGATAATAAGTGCTAATTTTTGGTAATGATCATCTGGGCCAGGTGACTCACTATTAGGTACTTCCACATTATATTTAGCACCTTCTTGGGTTTATTTAAGCCCCATGAGTTTCTGAAAGTTTAGGTGGGGTTAATTTATCTGAGAGACAATTTTGAGATTGTGGGTCTGAGGCCTGAGGGGAACAAACATTTACACAGAAGGTGGCAAATTCCACTCAGAATCATACTATTCTCATTAACAGTTACTCCTGAGGACAGGTATAGCCCAAGGTTCAGGAGGACCAGCCATGCATGAAGCCAGCTAAGATCAGTGAAGCTTACATTTAGAAGTACTGTTTTTATCCCGATCAGTATCCATTAAAGTACCAAGTTCCAAGCTTGTGTATTTTAACTGCTTCCTGTTTCTTAGCAGTATTTGTGGTTTGCTATAAGCTTTTCCAGATAAGTTTGCGAGAACAGAACAGAGACTGACCAGTAAAGTCTATAACCTGTCAGTCATTGCTATCAAATCCCCAACAGCTATAAGAAATTCTTTCTTTTCAATAGTATAGGTTTGATCCCACTGGAAAACCACTAGAGCAGCAGAATACTTTAAAAAGAGCTGTCTGACACTTTTTTGTTTAATTTCTTTTTTATTTTGATGAAAAATGGTTCCTCCATCCCAATAGAAAACTTCTTGCAAAAAGCTTGTGGGTTTTAGATCAAAGCCAGAAACTTTGAATGTTCAAAATTGCAATTTTGTTCCACCTTTTTTCCTTTTACCACTGAATGTAACAAATGTTCTGTTTCAAACCCTGCCAAATGGAAACAAACTCCAACTTTTTACATATTTTTGCTTTGTTTTTAATAATCTTAATAAAGTCTTTGTGCTTCTTTAAGAATCCTACAGAATCCTCATGGAAGGAAAAGGTTTGTTGTCCTTTGAATAATTTTGCACCAGACAACTCACTAAAAAATAGGAATTTATCTTTCAAATGTGCAGCAACATAATGCTGGACCTTGATCACTCCACTTTCTCCACATCATAACTCTCCGTACGAATGAAATAAGGAGTCTGGAGAAGATTTCTTGGCTGTGATCACTTGTTCAGATTTCTTATTGTCATAGATTGTCCTATAGGTTTTTCTTCTCCTGATACACTACACAAGACTTGCAATAATCCCTTACATCGTTCTGTATTCCCGGCTCATAGAAATTCCTCTTTAGCCTGTCATAAGTTCTCTGTACCCCCAAGTGACCAGCAAAAAGACCAACAGGGGCTAGCAGCAGTAATTCCTCACGATACTGGCTGGGTACAACCAACTGCTTATGGGGCTGCCCAGGGCCTTTGTTCTTTCTCACAGAAGCCTCTCTATGCAACTTCCTATCCTCTTCAAAAATCCTATCCCCATTTTCCATTCCTGGAATTTCCTCTAGCGCACATTTCCTTATTCTCTGTAGAGTGGGTATGTCTTTTGCTCTGCTGCAAAACTCTGACAGCTAAGGACTGGGACAGCCTCTTCAGTCACCAACACTTCCTCCACCTGTGGCCCTGAGGATATGCTGTCTTTGTCTTCTGTGAAGGAGCTCAACCCAACCCCTCCCTTATCTGAAGGCAGGCTGCTGGTCTCTGCTGCAAAGGAATCAAGGAGATTTTCTCCATCCCCGCCCCCCCAGCAGTTTCTGGGACTTCAACAACTTCTTTCGGGGACTTAACACAATATTCCTTCTTGCTGTGGGTAGCCATCTTTGCCTGTGAAAAAAATTCATTTCCAGCTAACATATCAGCTGGGATGCCTTCCTTCTCCCCCACAGCCAAAATACTTTCCAAATCTTCCCATGCCACCTGAATTCTAGCTAGTGGTACAGGGAATCTGGTTCTAACCAACCCTACAACCTCTGTCATTTGACCAGGTAATGTCCTGGCATCTGGGACCACACTCTGCTTAACCAGAGAAATTTGTGCCCCTGTGTCATTCCACCCAAGACACTCTTTCTGCATTTTTGGCAAATTTTAACAACCTTAATGTGCTCCATATCTGGCTCCCCAGAATCAATCCCCGTGAAACTCACCAGGTAAATCATGAATGTCTCTGTTGGATGTGGACAAATTGGAGAGAGTCCAGTGGAGGGCAACAAAAAATGATTACGGGGTTGGGGCGCATGACTTATGAGGCTGAGGGAACTGGGGTTATTTAGTCTGCAGAATAGAAGAGTGAGGGGGCATTTGATAGCAGACTTCAACTACCTGAAGAGGGGTTCCAAAGAGGATGGAGCTCGGCTGTTCTCAGTGGTGGCAGATGACAGAACAAGGAGCAATGGACTTAAGTTGCGATGGGGGAGGTCTGGGTTGGATATTAGGAACAACTATTTCACAGTGATGAAGCACTGGAATGGGTTGTCTAGGGAGGTGGCGGAATCTCCTTCCTTTGAGGTTTTTAAGGCCCATCTTGACAGAGCCCTGGCTATGATGGTTTATTTGGGGTTGGTCCTGCTTTGAGCAGAGGATTGGACTAGATGTCCTCCTGAGGTCTCTTCCAACCATAATCTTCTATGATTTATGCTTGAGGCACCTCTGGGACTCCTGTACCATGGGCAGCCATGCTAATATGGACTTTTGGGGGCCTACTTTCCTGCAGCTTGGGGCATCTAACCTTTAGGTGCTCAGTGAAGTGACAATGGTAGCACCTTCTTGGATCTTCTGTTTTTACAGAGGTTTGGGATGGGGGCTACTATTGGGGAAGTGACCTTGGGGAGATGAGTGATTTGTCTCCACCTACCCTCCTTTTTCCCAGGGTTAAAGCAGGAATCCTGCTTCCAACCAGGTTTACACCCCTCTTTCTGTGGTTTAATCTAAATCCATGCCTAGCTCTGCACAACAGCATCAACTAGAGATCCCATCTCATCCACGGTTTTCACAGTTTTGTCCTATAGACACTGTTTCACATCATCTTTATATATTCTTAGGAAATGCTCCTGAGCAAGAAGGTCAAATATTTCTTCAAAGTTTTTAACCCTTTTTCCCATCAAATCTTTCATTTTGTTTACATATTCCCCATTTTACCATATATGTTTCAGGGGTAATCTGAAATCATTTCAAAACTGTTTATTTGAATTTACAATAATGTAAACTGGCGTCCTGAATTGGCATTTCATTGAATATGTTCAGAGCTTTATCAATTAACTTTGCAACCAAAATGCGGATTTTCTTGACCTCAGGAACTTTCTGAATCACACACAACCTCTCAAAAGTAGTGAAATATTCTGCAACATCATCTGTGTCTTTGTATTCAGGACACAACTGTTTCAAAATGTTTCTTTATTGCACCTGAAGTATCCAGGTTTCTACTACAGTCCTCTCCCCACTTGTAGCTTCCGCTAAACATCCAGGTTTGCCTCTGCCTGATGGAAATTAGTATATGAAAGTTGATTTCCTGTATAATGTCCAGAAGGATTCAAGAGTATATTTGTTTAGCAATGATTTGAGAATATTCAAGCCAATTACAGATATTTGCTGATGTGAATGAGGAGCCATTAGATTTTTTTTAATTAAAAAAATAGATTTTTTGTAAATATGGAAAATCTAACATAAATGTAGAGAAATACATAATCTTTCAAAATGATGTAAAATGGGAGAGAAAAGGCTTAGAACACCTGGGAAGAGATTACTATAGATGATGAAAGTTGTAGGAAACTTTATTGTTTGGTAATCAGCTGCCACATTCCACCACAGAGGTTGCTGCACTGTAGTGGTGAGGAAGAGTGAAATGTAAAAGCATCACCCGCTTCCTCTGCTGCAGGTCATTGTTGATTGTTATTAACCAATGTCATTTCTATGGGGTTTTAGATACATGAGCACATTACAAAAATGGGATAAGATCTGTTCTTAGCCCCAAAGAATTCATAAGTCTAAAGCTTCAGTCGTATAATCAGATCCATATCAGCATACCCTTGCACCTGTGTGGAGTTCCACTAATTTTTATAGAGCTTCTAGCAATTACAACGAGCCATTCCTGCAAATCCAATAGCTGGTTTGAGAGCTGAGTTAGACAAGTCAGACATGGCAAGATTCTGGACAATGGTATGAAGAATGTGGGAGTTGCATGTAATATTTTATGATTATGTTCAATTTGTTGTGGTATTTACTGTAGGTATGTAAGGGGTTAATTAAATAATGGGTTAGCTGCCCATACACAAGAAAAGTGGGGAGGGAAAGAAACAATGAATTGATAACAGCTGTTCTGCAAACACCCGAGAAAATGTAGAAAACCAACTGCTTTGAAGCTTTCTTACTTTCTCAGTGGAGAGACAGCCAGACTGGCACAGGTGAAGGACAAAGGACATCACTGAATTTGTAATGATACACCTTCTCTAAAGGGAGTTTTTAGATCTGGTGATCCTAGAATAACCAATAGCCTTATGCTAAGGACAGCTTTCTGGGAATGTGGGAGGCCTGGGTGCTTGTTCCTTCTGGATTTGAATATGAGTCTCCCACATGCCAGGAGAATGCCCTAGCCACTTGGGTGGAGGGTTACCTGTTGCCCACATATACTTTCATGATATTTGGATGTACCTTTGGAAGCCCCATGCAGGAAATTTTAATTCTTGCTTTTCCACTCAAATTCTTGACTTTGCAACTTTAATGTTCTGCTTAACATAGTTTAGTTGTTTCAATAGGATCAATAATTGTCTACCTATGCTCTATAAGAAAGATGCAAGTAACATAGCACTAATGGCTATAGGTTCCAATAAAATCACATAGTGCTTGTTGTTAATGTGAGCATACCAATCAAAGCTCATAAAAAGTCATGTTAATTACTTGGAGTTAAATATTCACCCCACTGAAGTTAATGGCAAAACTCCCATTGACTTAACAGGATCAGGATTTGTCCTTGGTTCCTGTAGGTGGAGACCAGAAGAGGGGAAGGTAGTAGAAGCAAGAGAAGCTTTTCTGGGAAGATATTTTTGGGGAGAAATATTATCTCCTTTCCTGTCTTATGTTCTCAATCAGTTCACCCACCTTATTCTAATCTCTGGTGAATAATTTGCAGTACAGCCTATCTATGGTTCTTTCAGTAACCATAGGTAGGCTGATTTCTCCCTGTTCAGAAGTACTGCGGACACTGCAGTACACAAGCAGCATCTCCCTGCTCCATGGTAATGTGCTTTTCATCAACGGTGCAATTAAACATTGTGTAGCTCAGTATCACTTCTGAGTCCACTAACTTTGAGTGGGTTTTCCCCCTTTTTTTCTGTTCTTTCCTATAGGTGTACAAATCCACATTTCTTTAACTTGATAGCTCTGCAGTAGATTGTTCAAAACACAATACTGTTTTGAAAAGCTCATTTTTAAAATGGAGAGAATGTCCTTCAGGGGTAATATTTGTGTTTTACTCCAGTTGCAGTATATGAAAGAGATCACACCGAACAACAGTGCAGCTGTATTCAGTCAAAACCTTATCAAGTTCAATACATTGTTCAATACTTGTGGTATTTTTATATATAGTCACTTATAATTCAACAGAAAAGATTTCTAGATTAATAGAAAGAATATTTGGCTTGGTGTTACTTTAAGCTTTTAAAATCTAGAGGTTTTGAAATCTTAAATGCATGTGCAATATTTTTCTTCAACACTCTCTTTTCAGAATAATTATTTAATCTTACCATATGGTAATAGGATGAGAGAGGCAGGGCTATTGTGTTAAAATAAACAAACCAACCAACCATCAAATTCACTACCACAGAATGCTAAAAATGCATTATAAAGACTTTTGTGGCACTGTCATGTTATGCTGGGTCACACTGTTCTGTCATATCACATTATATCCTGTCTAATCTAACCTGACAAGATTTGATGATGCCTACCCACAAGTAACTAAAAACCAAACAGTGTAATATGACTGAAACACTTTCAACATTTAAAAAGAAAAATGTAGCTATTTGTTCTAATTTCACTAGCAAATAATCAAGCTTAATATTATTTTGTGTTGAATGGGGACAAAATCAGATGATATATCAACATAAAGTAGGAATTGCTCAACTCCCTCTCTCTTGGAAAGCCAAGTGCTATGTCTCCAGTGTATGGTAATTCCATTTAGAAGATGGCTCAGAGACTACATCTTTATGTCCCATTTCAGTGCTGAGACGACATAGCAGCTGGAGCATAACACAAACTGGGAAATTTACAAATACTACAGACACTTAACCTGCAACTAGCTCAAACTCAATAACAAAAGGAATCTCACAATGTTCTTGCTGGCTTTATGCTGCTCTGTGGATTGCTCCCAAGAATGCCTGCTATTCTCCTCGGAATTATCTATGTAATCCTGCAGCACCTTATCAGTGATTCTGAAATGGCAACATCATTGTGCATTTTGGGCTGTATAAGTAGGGTTATTGCCAGCAGATCGAGGGACATAATCGTTCCCCTCTATTTGATATTGGTGAGGCTTCATATGGAGTACTGTGTCCAGTTTTGGGGCCCATACTACAAGAAAGATGTGGAAAAATTGGAAAGACTCCAGAGGAGGGCAACAAAAAATGATCAGGGGGCTGGAGCACATAACTTATGAGGAGAGGCTGAGGGAACTGGGATTGTTTAGTCTACAGGAGAGATTGAGGGGAGATTTGATAGCTGCTTTCAACTACCTGAAAGGGGGTTCCAAAGAGGATGGATCTAGACTGTTCTCAGTGGTACCAGATGACAGAACAAGGAGTAATGGTCTCAAGTTGAAGTGGAGAAAGTTTAGGTTGAATATTAGGAAAAAAACTTTTTCACTAGAAGGGTGGTGAAGCACTGGAATGGGTTACCTAAGGAGGTGGTAGAATCTCCTTCCTTAGAGGTTTTTAAGGTCAGGCTTGACAAAGCCCTGGCTGGGATGATTTAGTTGGGGTTGGTCCTGCTTTCAGCAGGGAGTTGCACTAAATGATCTCCTGAGATCCCTTCCAACCCCAATCTTCTATGATTATATGATTCTATGATTCTTAGAAGCCTGGACCAGAAAGATGCTATGGTGGTCACAGCAGGTAAATAGACCCATGTCCAGACATGGTTCCATGCTAAATTGGTACTTCTAAAATAGTCTATAATCTAAACTTAAAAAATGTTCATTTTCTGGTTTAGATGCTCCAGAGATGACATCTCCCACAAAATCCTACCTCCCTATCTCAGCATTGGTGTGGAGTTGAATGGAGTTTGACAGCGAAGTACGGTAGAGCGTATGCTTTGGCATGTTTTACAAAGCTGAGAAGGTGTTGAGCTAGAGTCCAGGGTAGTACATAGTCTGACCCTATCTCTATCACTCTAAGGCAACCTGGCCAAAGTGGAAGGGGTGCTGCAGCTACAGGTAAAAAGGCTGGCACTCCAAATGCACTGCTGCAAAATTCTCCTGCTAAACAAGCCACACAAAGGAGAATAGAGTGGGAAACTGAGCACAGACTCATGACATCAGGCTGACCAACACTCACAACCTGGGGTAGCATGGGACAAAAAATGGAAAATGGCTAAATTAATAGCCCAACTATTTGTTGCAAGTCACAGCACAAGAATACTATCATCTGATCCATATATAATACTTACATTGAAATCACAAAATCAGTAAAAGCTGACATCATCAGGATATGCAAAACAAGACGAACAATAGATCTCATTGCAGAATGGAAAAGCACAGAGCAAGTATTCCTAGGAAGATCATTTGACAATAGAGAAAGAACTGGAGATGTTGGATTCATTGTCAGGAAAGAAACAGGTCCAAGGATAGTCAGCTGAGACATCATATCAACCTTGAAAGCAGTTTTCATGCTTCATTAAAAACAATTTAAAACTATTAAAATTATTCAGATGTATGCCTCCATGCAGCAAGTGGAAGATGAAGAAATGGAAAATTTCCATGAAGAGCTGGAGGAGGTAATGCAGAAAAGATTCACCTACACAATTATCCAAGGGGACTTCAATTCAATAGTAGGTGGAAAGAAGAGTGAGAAAGAAAAATACGTGGAGAAATTTGGTAAAGGTGTAAGAAATGATCGCGGAGCACGTCTGGTTGCATTTGCAGAGGCAAACCATCTCCGTGTAATGAACACAATATTTCACAAAGAACAGTGTTGTCAGTGGACATGGAAAAGTGTGGATGGAGTCAAATTGAATCAGATTGATTATGTAATGATGTATATCAGAAGAATCTTCAATGATATAGTGACAACAGGAGAATGAATCGTTTTCACAGGCTCAGACCATCATATGTTGCACTTAACACTATGCGTTTACAATGTCTGCGAAGACCGAATTAAGAGAAACCAGAAACTGAAGCCAAAATGGCACTTTTATGAATGTCCAGCATACACTGTCAAGGCAGCAGGTAACAGAAGAAGTTCCCGAAGTTATGTGGGAAAAAATTGAATATGCAGTTCATAACATAAAGAGAGGGAAGAGTCCCGGAGTGGACCACGTTTGGCTGGAATATTTCAAAGCAGGGGAAAATACCCTCTTCAAAGCTTTGGCACAATGGTTCACCATCTACATCAATAGTAAGTGTGTTCCAGATGCATGGAAGAAATTGAAAACATACTATTAATGAAGAAAGGCAATCCAGAAGAACTGAACAACTTCTGTCCAATCACATTACTCTCACAAGTGTATAAAGTCTTCACTCACATCATACTCAGTCTGATTAAGAAGCATACTGAAATGCATGAAAGCAGAGAACAAGCTGGTTTCTGAGTAGGGTATCTGACAATTGATCAAATCCACTCAGTTTGGTAGGTCATCGAAAAATGCAAGGAATACAAAGTACCACTGTGTATTGCATTTGTCGACTATAAAAAGGCATTCGACTTGGTAGAGGATTAACTCTGTACTCAACGTGCTCAGTGAAATCAAAATTGACCGGAGGACCAATACATAGACCTGCTGCAAGAAATTAACCACAATTGCTCAAAAGAGATAACATTATTCAGTGTCCCCTGCATTATTACTATATGCAGAGGAGTTGGAGAAGGTTACACAATCTCACTGAAGTGGTTTGCAGCAGTACTGGAGTTGCTGTTCAAGAAATTGAACTGGGAAGAAGGAATCAGCATTGATGTTAACAATTAACACATCTTCTCTTTGCTGATGACTGTAATACTGGTAAAGGACGCAGCAGAACAAATTGCAGCAACTGCAAGCACTTTTGCATTATATCAGGTTGGAAGTGAATATGTCAAAGATGAAGTGGATGTGGAGTGAGCATTGTGCTTATGAACAGGAAAGAAATCAAGGAGATTGACAAATATATTTGCCTGGACCTGCAGCTGAGCGGAGACAACTCATTTGAAGGGGAATGGAAGTAGAAGGCAAAAGGTGGGGTGGGCAAGTTTCAACAAAATAAAGATATCTCTGATGGATGAATGAACTGCCCATGTAGAAAAGGAAAGAATTGTTCAGCCAGTAATGATATACATAACAGAGAGCTGGTCAACAACAATAGTGGAGGAGGAAAAATTTGCTGTTACCCAGAGAGCAATGAAAAGTTGAATGTGTAAGATACCTCTCCGTGATCATATATAGAATGAGATCAGAAGATCACATCCTTAAAGGTTTTGAAGGCCTGGCTTGACAAAGCCCTGACTGGGATTGGTCCTGCTTTGAGCGGGGATTGGACTAAATGACCTCCTGAGGTCTCTTCCAACCCTAATATTCTATGATTCTGTGATTCTAAGGGATACAGAGGTGACTGATGTAGTGCAGACAAAGTACAACACAAAGCAAAGGTGGATGGGTCATGTAGTTCGCAGGCAAGACAATATGTGGACAACCAATATCCCCAGAAACCACAAGCAACTTCTGGGCAGACCTTAAATGTGCTAGGCCAATCCCATGATAAAACTCTTTGGCCAGAAATGGAAAGAACGGGGTGGCGTCAAGGGACGGATGAGGACAAACTAGACAAATGTGACAAAGGTGAGAGATGGAAATCCACCCCTGCATAGAAGGCCACCTCATGTTTCAGGCATCAACTAAGTCCCGCTAAAGCTGTCATAAGGGTTTAAGAGGCACTTAAGTGAAGTGTAGGGCTATGATGGTGCTCAGCACTGGGATACTTCATCCTTTAGGAGTGAATAGGTCTCACCAATGTGAACATGGGTTGTCTTTAATTAGAAAATAACTTATTCAACTCAAATTTCAGGCTTCATGTTATAAAGGACTTTTTTGTGGCGAAATAAGAACTCTGTGTATCATTTATTCAGGTTGTGTTATAGCACAGCCATGAGCATAGGAGTTTGGTTTGAGATACACACTTTCAGGAATACAAGGAGCCATATTTGTTTTGGGTTTTTTAGTTCATTTATTTATTTTTGCATGTGCATATAAAACTTTGACCAGAAGGAATTAATAAGTGAATGTATGATGTCATAATACATACAGAAAAATAGTTCTATATATAGAAACTCAGGCCCAAATTCTCTTTTGACATAGCTTCAATTAATTTCAATTGACATACCCAAGTAGAGAACTTAGCCATGTATTTATTCTTTTTTGCATGCAAAATAACTGGTTATTATTTGTATTATAGTGGCATCCAAGATTGGGGCCCATTGTGGTAGGCACTATATTTTTACCCTGTAAGAGTGCTTATGCCCAGAAAAGTTTATGATTTAAACAAAATAGATGAGGGAAGAACGTAGTATTGTGTTACCTGTTTTAAGATGAGGAACTGAGGCCCAGAAACATCACATGACTTGCCCAGGTGTCACAACACAGTTCTGTGGCTGAGTTGGGAATTGAGTCCAGAAGTCTTGAGTCTCAGTCCCCAGTGCCTTAATCACACAAAGGATATCCTTCCTTTCTAATTAAAAGAATATTTTACAAAATAATGCTTCTACAATAGAGCCTGAGAGTTACGAACACCTCAGGAAAGGAGGTTGTTCGTAATTCTGAAATATTCATAATTCTGAACAAAACATTATGGTCGTTCTTTCAAAAATTTACAACTGAACATTGACTTAATACAGATTTTAAACTTTATTATGCAGAAAAAAAGGCTGCTTTCTCTTTATTTTTTTAGTAATTTACATTTAACACAGTACTGTACTGTGCTTTTTTTTTTTTTTTTTTGTAGTCTTTGCTGCTTCCTGATTGTGTACTTCTGATTCCAAATAAGATGTGTGGTTTACCGGTCTGTTTGTAACTCTGAGGTTCTCCTACAGCCCAATTTTAAACAAATGTTTTATTTCACCATTTTTGTCTTCAGTTTAACCTCAGGTAACTGCTGACATCACTTTGAAAACAACTTGGTAAATGTCTTGTGTCTTCCTGGTGACAGTGTCGTGCCATCACTTTTTAAGAGGACTTCCCTCCTGGGGATAGATGGCGTAGTGTGATCATAGAGGAGCAAATGAATTTCTCCTAGAACTACCAGGTTTTCTTTTAAGAGAAAATACTGGTTTTATGTCTTAAGAAACTGAAATATCAATGATGCTAGTTCTCCAAGCAGTTTGCATCTAGGTAACCCAGAATTTAACACTGCTGTCTGGATGAGGAATGGGCTAGTGGCTCTTCTGCTAGGGAACTAAGCTCATCAAAAGGGAAATACTTTAAATTTCATATATTATAATACTTGTCCATATTAATGTTGTTTATATTTTTCTAGAAACTCTCTTTGATGTATTAATGAACACCACCCAAATACCAGTACTCTCATCCTGCTTTCCTTTCCTGTATTTGGATGCAAATCCAAGCATCGAGAAGCTAAGCAATGGAAGATATTTTCCAGTGGCAACATTTCATTCCTTGGCAGAAACTGCAGGCAAATGAAACAATTGTTTTGATGATTTTTGGAGTCACATTTTGAGTCTGTCACACAGTTCTTGTGATGATGAGCTGATTGGGCTGTCTTGTATTCCTGGATGCTCTTTTTGGCTTTGATTCTCCATTAATTCTGTTTGAAAACAAGTTATTGTGCCAATTCCATTCCACAAGGGAGAGTTGCAGATGACTATTCATGATCAAAAGGAAATAATAATTTTCTCATGGCCATATGGGTTTTTTTGGAAATCTGTTTGTTGCCCTCAGAGTTGGTGTAAATTAAGGTTGGGCACCAGATTACAGTTCAGAAAGGGATTGAAAAAGAATGAAATAACTGGAGCCATAGGAAATGTTTATGGCAAGAGAACAGGAGATTCATATTAAATAAACTGAAAATAAAATGACCAAAGAATCACTATCAAATGCTATGTAATTCAAAATCCAGACCCATTTTTAAATCACTCAGTTGGGAACTGACCTTACAAGGTTCTGTGCGTCTCCTTCATTTATCTGAGGGCCATATATTCCTAGTAACATGCCCAGAGCCTATACTGCTACACTTCACAGGAAGTAGGGTTCCATTATTAAAAAATAACACATAGATGCATCTCTTATGTGGGTTTTCTAGCAATTATCTTAGAAAAACATATAATTTTCTTAATCACTCACTAAATACCGTTTTTCCTGAGGGCATTTTGCTGACTTTGTATGTGTGTCTGTGTGTGTATATGTGTGTGTGAGAGAATCCATATAATTAAATATTTATTTTATTTTTAAAATAGTTGAAATAGCTGATAAAATGGAGGATGAATGTATAGATTCTGGCTGTCCACTCATGTTGCTTTTAATTTTCTCTTTTCATTTCAAAAGACAAAATTTGATATGTGTTAAAATATAAAAATCATCATAATTCTACATTACTGAGAGCATCAAATGCTACCCTTACTGTAAATGACAGGCTGGCCATGGAAGACACCATATACAGTATTTGTTGCTGAAAGAGTCACTTTCTTTCATCACCATTGGCACCAAATGAAAGAACAAACACATGGAAAGGGGAAAAAAAACCCCTAAGATCAGAAGGTTGTAGTTAGTTGGGCACCCTGGCAATGTTTTATTTGAGTTATATCCATCTGCAGTCCTAGTTGTTTGTGTGGTGCAAATACTGAGAATTAGACCATATCATAGGCAAAACAACAGAGCTTATATATTCATAGGATTCAAGGTGTAAGTCCAAAAGGTATCTTTAATATTCTGTCATCTACCTGATATATTTCTAGTCATATCATAGCCCCTTGCCTTTTAGGATTATGAAGATTACAGGTGTGACACTGCACCCCATAATCTTCACAGTGATATTATTATGATATGATTTAGGGCTGTTGATTTATCAAAGTTAACTCACGCAATTAATGCAAAAAATGAACATTGATTAAAAAAATTAATCGCCATTAATCACAATGTTAAACAAAAGAATACCAGTTGAAATTTACTAAATATTTAGGATGTTTTTCTACATTTTCAAATATATTGATTTCTATTACAACACAGAATACAAAGTATAAAGTACTCACTTTATATTATTTGCACTGTAAAAATTATAAACAAAAGAAATAGTATTTTTCAGTTCACCCCACACAAGTACTTTAAGGCAATCTCTTTATCGTGAAAGTGTAACTTACAAATGTAATTTTTTTTTGTTACAGAACTGCACTCAAAAACAAAACAATGTAAAATTTTAGCACCTACAGGTCCACTCAATCTTACTTCTTGTTCATCCATTTGCTAAGCAAACAAGTTTGTTTACATTTACGGGCGATATTGTTGACTGCTTCCTATTTACAATGTCACTTGAAAGCGAGAACAGGCATTCGCATGGCATGTTGCAAGGTATTTACGTGCCAGATATGCTAAACATTCATATGCCCCTTCATGCTTCAGCCGCCATTCCAGAAGATATGCTTCTGTACTCGTGATGCTTTAAGAATAACATTTTACTGTTTTCTCTTAAATCCAAAATATCTGTGTATTTGCAGCCAATAAGTCTTCTTGACCTTGCTCTAGCAAATCCACGAAGAAGATGCCTCCTTTAAGCACATGAGTAGTCCCAGTGAAAGCTGCCGTTATGTCACCAAGTATCAGGGCTGATTTAGGCCCTGATCCAGAAAAGAACTCAAATGTATGTTTAACTTTAAGCAGATATATACTTCCAGAATGAATTCAAACACATTGTTACTCAGTGACATTTATTTAATAACGATTCATTTATTATGGTTCATATTCCATTAGGAGCTTTAGTTGTAATATATATTTTCATCTTCTTTTGTGGAATTCTAGTCTGAGTAAGGAATTTAGGATTTGGGTGCATATATAATTTGTTTCCCAATGTCAAGCAGTCCTCGGTTGTTTAACAGTGCATTGTGGCACTCCTGAACACTATCTAAGGAATAGCACATCTGTCTGAAATTGCAGAAGGAATTTAGGGGGGCAGAATGTAATTACCTAAGTTGGAATTTGTCCAAGATTTGGGAGCTAACACCCCCGGTTCTTCCAACGAGGTAACTATGAGTCATGAGGAACTTTCTTTTATTGTTATGTAAAATCTACAATGCGCAGTAATGGATGCTGTTGATCTTGGAATGATTTGATATGATTCAGTTTCTTTGGCAAGGAGTGAATAACTGTCATTGTCACTCCATATGAAGTACTCATGTTAAGCATTTCTTGTGTTAAGTGTCTGGCAGATCTTCCTTTGGCAAACTCATTCTAATCAATAACAGCCCTAGGAACCACTGAAGGATATTCTAGTTCTTTCCCTGGTTGAACATTTTCACTGTTCATTGCCAAGAACTGGCTGGACAGTAGCAACCCTTTTGATATTTTTTAATAAGTGAAGGTTACCATTTGGTTTCTTTTTCAGGATGTTTCCATATTAGCAAATTGCTAATAATTTTTTTCCTCTTAATTCATTACTTTTTGGTGTGAAATTGAGATTTGTATACATAATACCCGTTAGATTTAAAATCTAATCAAGCCCCTACATTCAGATTTCCTGTGTTTGTGCATGGGTATATAATTTATAGTGTGTGCTGCTTGCCAAGTTATCTACAGTAGAATCTCAAAGTTACCGACACTTTGAGAATGGAGGCTGTTTGTAACTCTGTAAAGTTCATAACTCTGAACAAGCCTTTATGGCATGCTTCTCATGGCAGACTGCTCAGCACAGGGGCTCACAGCTCTGCTGTGGCTACCCAATGAGTGGAGACAGGCAGTTGGTTCTAGCCCCCTGGCTGCAAGAGTGAGATCTGAGACATCCTAGGGCACTGCAGTGTCAGTGGGTGTGCAGAGCAGGCTGTGGTTCTTTAAAAGTGAGCTGGTCCTCCAGCATGGAGGCAGGAGCTTGGGCTTGGGCTTCAGTGCCAGCTACTTACACTCCAGGCCAGGTTTCATTATCAGCTTCGGAAGTTTTTTTAGGTGCTCTGAGTTTGCAAGCTTGTCTTCCTCCTAGCCAGAGAAGAGGGAGAAGGGAAAACAACATTCATTACCTCCTACCTATAGGTAGCTTCCCCATGTCATGATGAGTAGGGTGTTACGAAGGCAGAAGAAGACGAACTCTGCATGCCCCTTGGGCTTACCATGGCTGCCTGTAAGCCAAATTCTGTCGCCCAGCCATGTGTGATGTGTCACACCAAACTGGCAGGCACTCAATATAAAAGGCAAAATGCAACCTTGTACTGAAAGAACACGTGCTGCATGGTTTGAATTGCTTGATTCACTGTGAAAAAATCTCCTCTTTTTTCTCTAAAATGTATCTTTTTAAATTCTACTCTCCCTTTTATTCCTCCCGCAGAACACAAATGTTTCTACATGCCCCCTATCATCTCCATCCCAGAGGCTGTCCCAGATTAGAAATGCACTCATGATGACATGTTTTCCAAGCTCATGCAGTCCTCCTTCACTGATAGGGCACAGCTGAATGCATGGAGGCAAACAATGGCGGAGTCCTGGAAAGTGTTAAATGAATGCAATGAGAGGAGGCAGAATGGATATGCTCAGGTGTCTGATGGATATGATGTGGAAAAGGCAGCCCAAGCACAGACAGCAGCTGCAGCCCCTGTATAACCACCTGCCCTCCTCCCTAAGTTTCATATCCTCCTCACCCAGATGCCCAAGAACGCGGGGGTATGGGGGAGGCTCCGGACCCCCAGCCACTCCACCCCAGAGGATTGCCCAAGCAGCAGAAGGCTGGCATATCCTACGTTTTTATTTATAGTGTGGCGTTGTCCTTCCCTCCTCCCCTCCTCCCCCACCCCACCCAGTGCTTCCCCACTTCCGCATCGTAGCCGGGCTATCTTGTGAGTTATCTCCCTGTTTTTTAATCAATTAATAAAGAATGCATGGTTTTGAAACAATAGTGACTTTATTTCCTCTGCAATCTGTGATCGAAGGGGGGATGGTGGTTGCTTACAGGGAATCAGAGTCAACCAAGGAGGCGGGTTTGCTTCAAGGAGAAACAAATACAGTGCCATGGTGTCTGCACAAGTAATCCAAGAAAAAAGGCATGAAATGATTGTTTGCCGTTGCTTTCATGGAGAGAAGGAGGGAGAGAGGGGAGACGGATGATACATACCCAAAACCACACATGACAATGTTTTTGCCCCATTAGGCATTGGGAGCTTAATGCAGAATTCCAATGGGCAGCGGAGACTGTGGGGACTGTGGGATAGCTATCCACAGTGCACCGCTCTGAGAGTTGATGCTAGCCACAGAACTGTGGACACACTCTGCTGATGTAATGCACTTAGTTGGGAAACACACAATCAACTGTATAAAATCTCTTCCAAAAAATCTACTTCTATAAAATCTACCTAATTTCGTAGTGTAGACATACACTAAGAGATGCGGAAAGCCGATTGCTGCAGAGGAGCATGTGGATTGGACAGAGACTTCTCTTAGAGGAGAGACTATTGATAGAGATTCTCTAGGTCAGTGGTCCCCAATGCTGTGCCCGCGGGTGCCATGGCGCCCACCGGGGCATTTATGTGCACCTGCTGGAGTGTCTCTGCTGAAAAACCACCGAAGTGCCTGTGACAAGCAGGGAGAAGGGTGGACATGATCTTAAAAGTTTCCTGTTAGGGGAAAGGCTTTTCTGAAGGGAGATACCTGGAGCTGTAACCTGAGATGAGAGGGGGGAGGGGAGTTGACACCTTCAGCCGGGAAGTGAACAAAGGAAGGCAGATGGGTGGAGGGTTTGAGGGCAAGCAGAATCTGTCTGGGAAAGAGGCTGAGGAGCCCGGATTTGGGGTCTCATCTCCCTGCCCCCCAGAAGGGCCTGACTAAGGGGGCCTGTTTGTACTGACAAGCTCGGAGTTGGATTGTGTTCCTGGCATCTCCAATAAACCTTCTGATCTACTGGTTGGCTAAGAATCACTGTGAATCCCAGGAAGTGGGGGGGGTGGGAATGGGACTCCCCCACCCCCTGTGACAGTGCCTTCTTCCACTGTCGGTGGCATTTCAGAAGAGACGGGGGCGAATGCTGCGGGGCCGTCGAAATGCTGCTGAAAGCAGAAGCAGGCACTCTAGAGGTTTTTCGGAGGACATGCCCCGGGTGTAAGAGGACACGGCATAGCACAGGAATGTGCTATTGGCCACAAAAAGGTTGGGGACCACTGCTGTGGGTTTTAGTCAGGAGGAGAGGATGGAAGAAGATAAAGTAGGGGCCAGATCAGATGAGAAACATTCACACAAAAAAGAATCTGACACATCAGAAAAGGGCAGACAAATGAACAGTGACAAGTTTTTAAAGTGCTTGTACACAAATTCTAGAAATCTAAATAATAAGATATGTGAACTAGAGTGCCTCATGTTAAAGAAGGATATTGACATAATAGGCACCACGGAAATCTGATGGAGTGAGGATAATCAATGGGACACAATCATTCTGGGGTACTAAATACATAGGAAGGACAGAACAGGTTGTGGGGGGGTTGGGGGTGGGCAGAAGAGGGAGTGACACTATATGTGAAAGAAAATGTAGAATCAAATGAAGTAAAAATCTTAAATGAATCCACTTGTTCCATAGAATCTCTAAGGATAGTAATTCCATGCTCTAATAGGAATACAGTGGATTCTGGTTAATTGGGACACATTGGGACCAGAACAATTTGGCCCGATTAAGCAGTTGCCCCAATTAACCGAAGTAAATAAAAAAGGGATGCTTTGCTTCCGTTCTTTGCGCTGTGTCCTGATTAAAAGGCTGCCCCAATTAATCGGGTGGCCCGATTAACCAGAATCCACTGTATACCAATAGGGATCCATCATTGATCATCTGACCAGGACAGTGATAGTGACGATGAAATGCTATGGGAGATTACAGAGGCTATCAAAATAAATAACTCAGTAATAGTGAGGAATTTCAATTATTCCCATATTGATTGGGTACATGTCACCTCAGGATGAAAGGTAGAGACAAAATTTCTCGATACTTTATTTGACTGCTTCTTGGAGCAGCTGGTAGAGGAACCCACAAAGCGAGAGGCAACTCTTAAATTAGTCCTGAATGGAGAGCAGGATCTGGTCCAAGAGGTAACTATAACAGGACCTCTTGGAGATAGTAACCATAATACAATAACATTTAACATTCCTTGGTGGGAAGAACACATCAACAGCCCAACAGTGTGGCATTTAATTTCAGAAGGGGAACTATGCAAAAATGAGGGGGTTAGTTAAACAGAAATTAAAAGGTACAGTGACTAAAGTGAAATCCCTGCAAGTTGCATGGACACTTTTCAAAGACACCATAATAGAGTCCCAGCTTAAATGTATACCCCAAATTAAAAAACACAGTAAAAGAACTAATAAAGAGCCACTATGGCTCAACAACCATATAAAAGAAGCAATGAGAAATAAAAAGACATCTTTTAAAAAGTGGAAGTCAAATCTTAGTGAGGTATCTAGAACGGAGCACAAACACTGCCAATTTAAGTATAAAAATGTAATAAAAAAAGCCAAAAAGGAGTTTGAAGAACAGCTAGACAAAAACTTAAAAGATAATACTAAAATGTTTTTTTACTATATCAGAAGCAGGAAGCCTGCTAAACAACCAGTGGGGCCCCTGGACAATCTAGATACAAAAGGAGCACATAAAGACGATAAAGTCATTACAGAGAAACTAAATGAATTCTTTCCTTCAGTCTTCATGGCTGAGGACATTAGGGAGATTCCCAAACTTGAGTCATCCTTTGTAGCTGACAAATCTGAGGAATTGTCACAGATTGAAGTGTCACTAGTGGAAGTTTTGGAATTCATTGATAAACTTAACTGTAACAAGTCACCAGGACCAGATGGCATTCACCCAAGAGTTCTGAAAGAACTCAAATGTGAATTTGTGGAACTATTAACTATGATTTGTAACCAGTAATCAGCTTCTCTATCCAATGACTGGCAGAAAGCTAATGTAACACCAATATTTAAAAAGGACTCTAGAGGTGATCCTGGCAATTACAGACCAGTAAGTCTAAGGTCCGTACCAGGCAAATTAGTAGAAGCAATAGTAAAAAATAAAATTGTTGAACTCATAGAAGAACATAAATTATTGAGCAAAAGTCCACATGGTTTCTGTAAAGGGAAATCATATCTTACTAATCTATGAGAGTTCTTTGAAGGGGACAACAAACATGTGGATAAGGGGGATCCAGTGTACTTAGATTTTCAGAAAGCCTTTGACAAGTTCTCTCATCAAAGGCTCTCATATAAATTAAGTTGTCATTGGATAAGAGGGAAGATCCTTTCGTGGATTGAGAACTGGTTAAAAGACAGGGAACAAAGGGTAGGAATAAATGGTAAATTTTCAGAATGGAGAGGGGTAACTAGTATTGTTCTCCAAGGGTCAGTCCTAGGACCAATCCTTTTGGTATCCTATTGATAAATGATCTGCAGAAAGGGGCAAATGGTGAGGTGGCAAAGTTTGCAGATGATACTAAACTACTCAAAATAGTTAAGACCAAAACAGACTGTGAAGAACTTCAAAATGATCTCATAAAACTAAATGATTGGGCAACAAAATGGCAAATGAAATGTAATGTGGTTAAATGTAAAGTAATGCACATTGGAAAAAATAGCCCCAACTAAACATACAATATGATGGGGGCTAATTTAGGTGCAACTAATCAGGAAAAAGACCTTGGAGTCATCGTGGATAGTTCTCTGAAGATGTTCACGTAGTGTGCAGCGGCAGTCAAAAAGGCAAACAGGGTATTAGGAGTCATTAAAAAAGAGATAGAGAATAAACCGGAGAATATCTCTTGCCTTTATATAAATCCATGGTGCACCCACATCTTGAATACTGCACACAGATGTGGTCTCCTCATCTCAAAAAAGATATATTGGCATTAAAAAAGATTCAAAGAAGGGCAACTAAAAAGATCAGGGGTTTGGAACAGGTCCCATATGAGGAGAAATTAAAGAGGCTAGGACTTTTCAGCTTGGAAAAGAGGAGACTAAGGGGGGATATGATAGAGGTATCTAAAATTATGAGTGGTGTGGAGAAAGTGAATAAGGAAAAATTATTTACTTGTTCCTATAAAATAAGAACAATGGGGCATCAAATGGGCAGCAGGTTTAAAACAAATAAAAGGAAGTTGTTCTTCACACAAAGCACAGTCAACCTGTGGAACTCCTTGCCTGAGGAGGTCGTGAAGGCTAGGAATATAACACGAGGAAGACTTTGTAGCACCTTAGAGACTAACCAGTTTATTTCAGCATACATTTTCGTGGGCTATAGCCTACTTCATCGGATGCACCGAATGGACAGAAGTAAGATGCATTTATACACACAGAAAGCAAAAAAAAGGTTGTACATTAACATACCAATTCTAAGAGGCTGTTTAATTTGGATAGGCCATTATCAGCAGGAGAAAAAATTACCTTTCAAAATGGATCTCTGTATCTGACAGGAGATAACAACTATTGAAGGTAAATTAACTAGGGAAATGCAATCAATTAGTGTAATGAGAGAACCATTCGCAAGTTCTATTTAGCCCTTGGTTTATTGAGTCCAATTTGAAAATTAATTCTAGTTCCTCAGTTTCTCGTTAGAGTCTGTTTTGGAAGTTTTTCTCTTTCAAAATTGACACCATCAAGTCTTTAATGGAATGGCCAGGAAGATTGAAGTGTTCTCCTACTGGTTTTTGAATGTTATGATTCCTGATGTCAGATTTGTGTCCATTGATTCTTTTGCGTAGAGACTGTCTGGTTTGGCCAATGTACATAACAGAGGGGCATTGCTGGCACATGATGGCATATATCACATTGGTCGATGTGCAGGTGAATGAGCCTCTGATGGTGTGGCTGATGTGGTTAGGTCCTCTGATGGTGTCAGTTGAATGGATATGAGGACAGAGTTGGCATCGGGCTTTGTTACAAGGATAGGTTGTAGGTTAGTGTTAGTGGGTTAGTGATTTTGTTGTGTGTTGTGCATTTTTTTGTTGTAGTTTAGTGGTTAGTGTTTTTGTTGTGTGGTGTGCGGTTGCTGGTGAGTATTTGTTTCAGATTGGGAGGCTGTCTGTAAGCGAGGACTGGTCTGTCTCCCAAGATCTGTGAGAGTGAGGGATCATCTTCCAGGAGAGGTTGTAGGTCTTTGATGATGGGTTGGAGAGGCTTAAGTTGGGGGCTGAAGGTGACGGCTAATGGTGTTCTGTTTTTGTCTTTGTTGGCCCTGTCCTGTAGTTGGTGGCTTCTGGGTACTCTGCTGGCTCTGTCAATCTGTTTTTTCGCTTCCCCAGGTGAGTATTGTAGTTTTAAGAATGCTTGGTAGAGATCTTGTAGGTATTTATCTCTGTCTGAGGGATTGGACATTTGGAGACAATATATACCTTCAAGTCAGCGGAACTGCTATGAGTACCCGCATGGCCCCACAGTGTGCCAACATTTTTATGGCAGACTTAGAACAATGCTTCCTTAACTCTCGTCCCCTAATGCCCCTACTCTACTTGCGGTATACTGATGACATCTTTATCATCTGGACCCATGGAAAAGAAGCCCTTGAGGAATTTCACCATGATTTCAACAATTTCCATCCCACCATCACCCTCAGCCTGGACCAATCCACACAAGCGGTCCATTTGCTAGACACAACTCTGCTAATAAATGATGGGCACATACACACCATCCTATATTGGAAACCTACTGACCGTTACACTTACTTACATGCCTCCAGCTTCCATCCAGGACACACCACTCAATCCATTGTCTACAGCCAAGCTCTAAGATACAGCCGCATTTGGTCCAATCCCTCAGACAGAGACAAACACCTACAAGATCTCTACCAGGCATTCTTAAAATGTATTTTTTTCAAAAATCCCTGAGGAAATTTTAGGCTACCTATAGTACTCTAATTAAGGCACTTTCTGGGTGTTCTTTTATTGTTCATTCCCATATGTAATTTCTTTGGTCCCCACTCTTTGTTCTTTCAGTATTCTATTTCTACAACAGCCTTCTTCCTTTTTTAAATACCAGTTCTCTTTTTCCCTTGAATTGAGAATTGTTTAGCATCAAAAAGTCATCATTTTGATTGCCTTCACATGATATCTACTGTTATAGCCCTGCTTAAATATAGCAGGTGATATCATATCACATACCATATGCTAGTCTAATTCCACTGGAGTGTTTCTCTTATCAGGCACTGTTTTTATACCATTAGAGAGCTTTTTTGGGGTGTGGGGGCCTGAAAATTAATTTAATACTGTGATTTGGTTTTGGATTGGTTGGTTGACTTTTTAAATCCATTGCTCATAGCCTATCTCCCAAATTTTTCCCAGAAGCCTGCCAGGGTTACTTCTATTCAGTTCCCTCAATCTCCTCTTTCAATAGACTTAAAATATTATCTACTTCTGATGTGCTTTTGTTATGCACTGTTCTTCTTACACTTTCTATCTGTCTCTCTGAGCCAAATGGGAGGTTTGAAATAATTGCCCCAAACAGAATGAGAGCTAACAATAGGATAGCTGCCTCCATATTTATGTATCCAGGCCAAATCTTGTACCAGATCCTTTCCTCTTTTAAAAAAGTTGGGCTTTGGGCAAGGGAAATGCCGCAAGAACCCTTCCCCCTCAGTTTTTTTTCCACACTGTGTTCCATCACACTTGGATACGATAGTTAGCACTTCCCAAGCCATTTTTAAGAGGTGTAAATGATGACTCAGTTAGAGGAGAATCACTTCCTTCCTCAATGGTTCCAAGGAATTCTATGGGAATCATGGAGGAATTTAAATTGACTTACAACTTCTTCCAGTGCCTTCATACAAACTATTGGTAGAGTTACCAACCTTTGCTTGGAGAGGCAGTGAGGTCTAATGGAAAGTTTCAGGTCAGGAGACCCAAGTTTTATTCCAGGGTCTACTGCTGATCTGCTGTGTTATCTTAAATAAGTCACTTCACCCCTCTATGCTTCCCTTCCCTCTCTGTTGTTTAGTTAGAAATTCACAAAAGTTCACAGAATAATTTAAAAGTGCTTTGAAATTAGAAGATTTCCCTTAAGACTCAGTTCAGCAAAGCACTTGAGAATTTGCTAAACTTAAGCTTGTGAGCAATACTGCTGAAATCAGTGTGACAGCTCAGATGCATGAATTTAAACAGATGCTTAAGTGCTTTGCTGTATCAGGACCAGACTACCCAAAAACCTATTTACAGATATAGTCTAATTTGCCACTGCTCAGGCTGCCTTTTGAGATAGATTGACACTGATGTGAAGAGCACATGATTTCAGGAATATTTTCAGAGCTCTGCTTTGAAACAAATCTTCAGAATTCTATAATTAAAATAATGGAAAAATTACATTTTTCTGTTTTTGAAGGTTATGAAAGCCAGGCCTTCATGACAACACACCACTGCAACAGAACATATTTAGGTAAAGTGAATTGACTACCCCAGAGAAAGACCTTTAAGACTTGAGATAATGCAGAATTTTAGTGTTCTAGCCTGCTAGAATGTCAGCCATCTGCACCCAGTGTTTGAATGACGAGGCTGTCATTTAGGCTGGTATTTTGAAATCAAAGTTCTGCTGTGAATTTCTAGATTTTAAAGTGCAGGTTGGAGGGTTGATTTGTAAGGAAAACAGGGAAATAATTACAAACACTGGAACGTTGCAGCAATATGCCAGCCCTGCTGCCATTGGGATCTTTGTATATGGCAGGTGAAAAAATACCTCCAGAAATGGAGAAAAGCCTGGGAAATTATGGGAAACAAAATGGATAGGGGCTTGGTACAGTACTGTGATGATGTGTGTAGTTTCTAAGTGTTTCAAGTATGGATGTAGGCTATGCTTGTACAGAAAGGTTTCATCTTCTGTGCCACCCAACTATTAGCAATGAGTAGTCCTGATGTTACATATGAATTATTGTAAAGTTAGTAAAACCAATAATATTACCTTGCATTTATATAGCTCTTTTCATTCAAGAATTTCAAAGCACTCTATAGTCATTCATGAAATGTCCTGAAGCCCCTGTGAAGTACTGTAGGTAAGTATTTTTATTCCTGTTTTAGTCTTTTGAAATCTGTGGCACAGAGTCTGTCTGTGGTCACACAGGTAGTTGGTGTTAGAACAGGGAACAGAAACCAGAATTCCTGACTTCTGGCCTTGTGCTCTAAAAAGTAGGGGCTTGATCCAAATCCCACTGCAGTCATTACATATTTTCACGTGGTCTTTAATTGGCTTTGGTGGTTCACTGATGCCTGTGGAAAGACTCCTGCTGACTTCAATAGACTTTTGTTTGGATCAGGCCCAAATGATTCCACCTTTAAGCACTAAATCACATTTAATTCAGTGTACAATTGCCTTACTTGGTAGCAGGAATTATACTACAGATCAAATGGATGGTTTGAAAAAGTCATCTGGGAATTCTAAAAGGATATTCTAATGCTTATAAGTTGGGCAGCTTTCATTTTTCCTCCCCAAAATATAGTATTTCCTATCAAAATATGATGGCAAGGAGGAAAAAAACTAAAACAAAACAAAATCTCTAGAGATGCAGTATCCTTATATTTTACATTTTAATACAAGGTACTTGCCTAAGACTACCGTACCTTGCCACAATATACAAAAGTTACTGTAAGTGCCATTGAATAAGAGTTATTTCCTCAGTAGATCACAAGAGAAATACCATAGCCTGAGTCTTCATTGCCCTGCAACAGATGTTGCACTTTACATCTGTGCAAAATGGCTATAAATTCTACCAAACTGGACTGGTAACCATTTCCACTAATTCAAAGCAGGGATGAAGGACTATATCTTGTGGATAATCAGACCTCTAGGGTGGAAAATTAAAGAAATTCCCAGGAGTAATTCCCTTGGGGCCAAATTTGGCCTCCAGATAAGTGCATACTGTGACGGGTTTGGTCACGGAGACCCCCTTAGGACTGTCACCTGATGTCCTGGAATTAGCTATGAGCCCGTTTTCCACAACCAAGTTGGGACTCCAGAACCCTGCCAGGCACACCAGTCTGCTGCAACACAGACCCAAACCTGGTCCATTCCCTCAAAGCTGCAGACTTTAACAAAAAACTGCTTAGCAAGTCACCTATCTCCAGCACCCAGACATCAAGTTTCCAATGGGATCCAAACCCCAAATAAATCCAGTTTCCACTGTATAAATCTTATACAGGGTAAACATAAATTATTTGCCCTCTATAACACTGATAGAGAGATATGCAACAATCACAACATCAGAACACATACTCTATTTTAATTTATAAAGCGGTGGTAATCCCAACTCTCCTCTGGCTGTGAGACTTGGGTGACCTATGGAAAACACCTGAAAAACCTTGAACGCCAGGGCTTTCTTTGGGAGATCCTCAACACAAAGTGAGAGGATCATTGCACTAATGTCAGTGTCCTTACAGAAGCCAACGTCTTCAGTGTTGATCTCCTGATTATCCAGCACCAGCTGAGAGGAGTGGGCACAGTGTGCATATACTTGATGTACACTTGCAAAAACAACTTCTGTATACCCAGCTCACCAAAGGAGAAAGAAAACGGGGAGGTCAAAAGAAATGCATTAAAGACACCCTCAAGATAAACATCAAGAGAGGTGGCATTGACACCACACACTGGGTGACAGTAGTAAGGATAGAATGCCTATCAATGTGTGGGGTCTCCTTATAGCTTTTAAATTTATTATTCCCAATTTCACAAATAGACTGGCCACAAACTTCTGTCAAGTGCTGTGTGAAAGGTACCCAAATGAAACTCTATTTGTCTTAAAATATCCTTTGTTTATAACCTATTGTCTCTCACACATGCTGGCAATATCATGAATGCACTGGACCTTGAAATTAGAAAGGCTGAATGATGTGCCTTGCTCTGACTGTAGTTTGATCTCCTGCATCTGGTCTTACAGTAAATTTTACGATACAGTTCAAGCACCTATGTGAGCCTGAACCCTCTGTAACACTAATTCTTCTGAATTTTTTTCCTCTAGACAATAAGTTTTCCAAAAAAATCAATTTTTAGGGCAGTAAAATTATTTTAGAATTTGTGTCAAATTCAACTAATAGTTTTAGCCAAAATGCTGGGGTGGAAGGAGAGGGGAAATCAGAAATTTCAAAAAAACCATTTTGGCATTTTGTTTCAAATCAACATTCTAAAAATAAAGTGCCAAACTGAGATGGTCACCAAACCAAAAAATAAAAAAAATCAGTCAAACAATCCTTCACTCAGCTCTACTTATGAATAGGCATATATGTTAAGTAGTGTGTTGAAACTCCTGGTACTAAGTAAAATAACTATTCCTGCTATTAAACAATCAAATGGGGACAACTCAGACAATTTATAAACCAAGGGGCATAATTCTCCTCTTGTTTACAGATTATGTCATGATTAAGTTGAGACATATCAACTAAAACCAGTGAAAGAAAAGAATCTGGCCCAATTAGAATGATTAAAAAAAAAGTTTCCATCACATGGGAATTTCAGATATTTTAAAGTTTGTTTTCATCCCAAAACAGGATGAAAGTATCAAAAGTTTTATAGGCACAAAAAGTTTTGAAAATTCTAATTTGGAAATGTTGAAATGAAAAATATTAACATTTTTAATCAAAATAAAATATTTCATTTTGTAATATTGATTCAAAACAAAATATTTCATTATGAAATGTTGACAATTTAGACCATTTCTAAATGTCAAAAAGTTAATTTCAATAATCAAATGCTTTATATGGAATTTTCAATCAACCTATTAATAGTTTCATGCAAATTGACATTTCTTCTTGTAAAACATCACTTTCATAACAAACATTTTTGGTCAAAATTTTTGACAAGTTCTAGGCTCACTATTTATCGCTGGAAGAAATCCAGTTTTGGAATTCTATTTTTCTTTATCTCAAGGAATCAACTTATGAAGGTAGGCAGTGTTTCCCTAGTCAGACTATTTTAGCATCAAATTCAGGCAAAGATATTATAACAGCTTTCCTGATAGGGATTAACCATAACACATTAATATCTTTTCTCCATGTATGAAAAAAAAAATTGCAGCTTTTCTCCAAGACAGCATCTCTTCATCCCAGATCCTTATTTATATAGTATTGTAAATGTATGTAGCGCTTCATAGCATCTAAAATACACATATCAAATCAGGTGAAAAAAGTATTCACTCTCAGTTTATTCACATTGTGTAGAAAATTATGGTCATGTTTGTTCTTGTTTTCTTCACCAAAGTAGATCAGTCAGTCTTTAATTGTGAGGCCATAGGCCATGATCCAGAGTGAATGGGATTCTTTCATCAACTTCAATGGCTTTGAGTCATGCTCACGGAGCACAAATCATCAACAAATCTGCACTATTGGCAGAATGGGAGAAATGGTTCAGGTTAATGAGGAACTAACTTGATACTTCCCTCAGCATTCAAAACATTTTTACTCCATTGTGTTCATTTTTGTACACGTCTGAAGTTCTTGACTGGAAGCAGAAATGGAATGATGATGCAAAAACTGCCGCTCTTTAGGCACATCTGGACCAACCAAACTTAGGACCTACTATGCATCCTGTGAGGAAAGTCCTTGGCAAACTAGTTCAGGCTCCTGTGAATTTTGGGAATATTTCTTAATCTTATTACAATATGTATTAAAGATGATACCATCCTACTCATCCCTACAAATAACTTCCAGATAACTCATTTATTTTGCTCCTATATTCTATTGTGTATCAATTAACCCAACTTGTGCTCTAATGTATTTACCAATCTCGGATTCAGTGTAAGTCCTACACATCTCATACCTTCTTCTACTCATATAAATTTCTATTTCTCACAGCCCACTGAGAATTATAATCTACAGAGAGGCCTGGTTAGTGTTGTATCCTGGTATTTTCTGATTTTTTTTTTAGGTTAGTATATTGTAGGATGCCGGAAGAAATTGTAATGGTGGACAGCTAGGAGTGCTCTCCCCCAGCTCCCCGACTCCAGGGAAAGAAAGGGTATTACCGGTCACGCTGCTGTTATCGGGTGCTGCTTTGTTATTGCATACTTCGCATACCAGTGCTCTTTGGTTTTCATTGCCTTCTCACCTTGTGCAATACTAATGAGACACCTGCTTGCATTATGTAATACTAACAAGATAGAAATAAGGTATTAGTTATTCATGAAGTATGCATGAGATGCAAATGTTCCTGTTATTTCTCTGCCTGTGTTCCCACGCGCAGTGGGCTTCACCCTGAGCATTGCTCCAGTGCATCGGGCTTTCCCCATCTCAATGGCAGCAACGAAGGGAGCCTTCAATAAACTCACCACTTTTATTCAGCAGCTGTGTGTGTGCCTCGTTCCTATGGGACCCCTAATACCCTGTAACATATATCTTTTCAATTGTGAAGTAAGAGCAGGAAAAAATTGCATATAGTAATATGTTGTTATCTCTTATTGTTATTCCCAAAATGCTAGAATATGCAAGACTCAAGTTAAGATAAGGATTAAAGTTGCCTATGTGCATTGGTCATTTTAAATAATACTGTCCTGAAAAAAGGGTAATTGCAGCCATGCACACATGTCAGTCATTTAGGAATGAGTGAAAACTTTCACAAATAATTGTAATCCAGATTATAGGGTCAAATAGCCCACTGGTGTAAACCAGCTCAACTCCATAGCATTTTCACTAATTCTGCAGGCATGAGAGGAGGCTGAATTTGGCCTATATTCTCTTTGTACCACACAGCTACTGCTCCATGAGTTTATTTCAACCTACATCTAAGCATTTGCCTAAACCTTTTGGGAGGGAAATTCTTTCCCCAAATGGAAGGGAGGAGAGTTCTAGCTTCATGCTTTGTTCTTCCCCCCGTCCCTTGTGACAGATTTCTGATACCAATCTGCCTGAAACCTCAGGTGATCAGGCTAAGACAGCAGGATCATTAGGGGTGGAGAAGAATGAGCAAAGAATTTTAAAGCTTTATTAACCAAACAGCAGCGATGAGTACACCCCATGGCACTCAGAGTAAGGAAGAAAGCATTAGTGCCCAAGCCCTAACCCACTTTCATACTCACACATGCACAACCCAAGGCTGGCCAAGCCTGGGTGTAACGTAAGAAGAAGAGGGGGAAGGATGGATGGGAGTTCTTCCCTGTGCATAGATCATTCAGAGTCTGCTGTAGATCTCCAAGTTGCTTCCACTCTCAAGAGGGTTTTTAAGCCCTGGGTGTTCCTGAGGGTGTCTTGGCCATGGTGGGACTCCCCTTCCCTGTTCTCTTTGTCTTTTACTTTTGCACCAGTCTGAATCGGCTCTCTGCAGCTCCTTAGCTTTCCCATAATACACCAGCTTCTGGGTCACAAGGCAGACTGTTGAGTCTCACTGGGCCAACCTTCACAAATGTGTAATCTTGTTAGTCCTACAACTTTTTCAGTTTTGTTTGTCTCAATTCTCATTTTTCATGACCAGCTGAGGCTGAGAAGCAGTTTTTTGCTGCTTGGCATGCAGAGAGTGTGTCTGTGTAAGTCCTTGGGCTTCTTATCTCTAGTCCTGGCTGAATTTTCAAATTACCTGTTTCTTTCCCCCTTGGCTCCTCACAACCTGCAAAGGAACCCTCCATTTCACATTGACCCCTTGAACCTTTCCCCACCACCAATCCACTACATATAAAAGTGTTAGCAACGTATGTGGCTGCTGGTGGTGGTGGTGGGTGTAATTCGTACTGTGACACCCTGATAACCCATGAAATGCTGCTTCAGTGGGTTTCCTAACAGAATGTGCTCTCAAAGGTTTTGTAGCTGGAAGAAGTAGGCTGGCTCAGCTCTTTCGACCCCTTGCAGATCCACTCAGTTTTGTTCCCCTCTGTTACTCTTGCTGTGCAGCTGAAGTGGGACTCAGCCAAAGCAGCTGTGTTGCTGTTGACTGGAGGTATGAGAAGGGGCAGCTGTCCATATGGATAACTTCTAAGTGGACCTAGGAACCACAGGTTTTGGGAGGCCTTGCCTCTTGTATACTTAGTGGCTCCCACTTATGGAAAGCTTTAGAAGGTCAGCCTGATGGAATTTTAATGCCTCCCTGTCCTCTTCCTTGGGTTTCTTGGTAGGATGGGTCTATTGAAATCCCTTAGCTGGTATGCCTCACAGACCCTAATTGCCTGTTGAAGTCAATGGCAATTTTAATGAATCAATTCCTTGTGCAGCTATTTCTTCAGATCTGAACAAGACTTTAAAAAAAATCCATACAAAAAGCTCTAGGCACCCTGACAATTAGTCAGTCTAACAACAAATGATGACAAATTTGGGCACTGAGATGCTAGCACAACCATGTAGTGATTTTTATCTTGGTCTTTTTTACTAGCAACTTCATTGTTCTGATACATCGAGGTTGTAATAAAATTGGTCTATGAAGGCTGGAAGCTTAACCCAAAATCTATTTTTCTATTTCATTTTTATTAGAAATATAGAGGCTGAACTTGGTAACTATATCTCCTGAGACTAGTTTTGTAATGCAGGTCTTCAAAGGCAGGAGTTGCAGATGCAGCCTACTAAGGTCATCAGATATCTACCTAAAAATGTATTAAACTCATGTCTGGAGGCAGAAGGGAAAAAAATAATAAACCAAAATATAGTTGCATTTATTCAGAGCAGGACATATAGGTTTACACCACAAAAATATAAGTGAAAGTCATTTGAAATGATAATTTAAGCTACAGGCAGGGATACTGACAATTCTATTTTAGGCTGACTGTGTGCGTGTGTGCGCGCGTGTGTGTGTGCGTGCATGTGTCTAAATTATTGTTTTAATTTGATGGATAAAATCCCTTGGATTGCAACTATCTATTCTTGTGGTCATTTGGGGGAAATAATCCCTTTATAATGTTGAAGAGAACTATTTAATTTGAGAACAGTCTTCATAATGAAAAGAATTTCTCATGGAATCTGGTCTGTTTCCATCAGGATGAGGTGGAGAGGAAGAGGAGAAAAGACTGGAGTCTAAGAAGGTACAAACTCCTTTTTATGAAGGATTTTCTGAGGTATTTAGTAGCTGGGTGGAGGCCAGGGTAGAGAAGGTTCCCCATAAATTGTATGGCCGATGGTCTGATCCTGGGAGGTGGTGCTGAGTGCCATCATCTTCTATTGACTTTAACAGGAGTTCAGGATAGTCAGCATCTCCTAAGAAGTGCTCAATACCTGCTGGGATTGGGGCCTTAATTAGGATCCACCCATAACTATATTTATGACTTGTAATCTATCTGCCCAACAGGGAAAATGTCATTAAGATCCTTGGATAGAGTGGATAGTGTGGATTATATGTTCTGTTTCATAGCAGAGGAAGAATTATCCAACAAGTGAAGGACAGATAAGTCCTTGGTAGAAAGAACAGATCCTTGCTTTAAAATTTCTCTTTTTAGGTTCTGCTGTCCAGAGGTCCCTTTGCCTGTTTTGTGCTATGCCCATCAATTTAGATGACTGGAGCTGCTGAGTAAAATGGGGGGTGTTTTAATGTCAGTGATGTATGTTGTGTACAGCTTCCTTAAAATTCCAGCCAGCAAAGGTTATGGGGCTCGATGCAGGTGAAGTTATCTGCCCTGGGTCATGCAGGAGGTTTGGTTAGATGAATCATAGGATATCAAGGTTGGAAGAGACCTCGGGGAGTCATCTAGTCCAATCCTTTGCTCAAAGCAGGACCAATCCTCAACTAAATCATCCCAGGCAGGCCTTTGTCAAGCCTGACCTTGTTCTGGTACCTCTGAGAACAGTCTACATCCATCCTCTTTGGAACCTCCTTTCAGGTAGTTGAAAGCAGCTATCAAATCCCCCCTCTTTCTTCTTTTCTGCAGACTAAACAATCCTAGTTCCCCCAGCCTCTCCTCGTAAGTCATGTGCTCCAGCCCCCTAATCATATCTGTTGACCTCTGCTGGACTCTTTCCAATTTATTCATATCTTTCTTGTAGTCTGGGACCAACTGGACACAGGACTCCAGATGAGGCCTCACCAATGCCGAGTAGAGGGGAATGATTGCATCCCACGATCTGCTGGCAATACTCCTACTTATACAAGAAGGGCACACTGTTGACTCATATCCAGCTTCTCGTGCACTGTAACCCCTAGGTGCTTTTCTGCCAAACTACTGCCTAGCCATTTGATCTCTAGTCTGTAGCCATGTATGGTATTCTTCCGTCCTAAGTGCAGGACTCCTTGTTGAACCTCAGCAGATTTCTTTTGGTGCAGTCCTCTAATTTGTTTAGGTCTCTCTGTATCCTATCCCTACCCTTCAGCATACCTACCACCCCTCCCAGTTTAGTGTTATCTGCAAACTTGCTGAGGGTGTAGTCCACGCCATCCTCCAGATCATTAATGAAGATATTGAACTAAACTGGTCTCAGGACCAACCTTTGGGGCACTTCACTTGATACCGGCTGCCAACTAGACATGGAGCCATTGATCACTACCCGCTGAGCCCGACAATCCAGACAGCTTTCTATCCACCTTGTAGTCCATTCATCCAGCCCATACTTCTTCAAGTTGCTGGCAAGAATACAGTGGGAGACTGTATCAAAAGCTTTGCCAAAGTCAAGAAATGGCATGTCCACTGCTTTCCCCTCCTCCACAGAGCCAGTTATCTTGTCATAGAAGGCAATTAGGTTAGGCAAACCTGACTTGCCCTTGGTGAATCCATGGTGACTGTTCCTGATCACTTTCCTCACCTTTAAGTGCTTCAGAATTTATTCCTTGAGGACCTGCACCATGATTTTTCCACAGATTGAGGTGAGGCTGACTGGCCTGTAGTTCCTCAGATCCTTCTTCTTCCCTTTTTTAATGATGGGCACCACATTAGCTTTTTTGGAGTCATCTGGAACCTCCCCCATCGCCTTGAGTTTTCAAAGATAATGGACAATGGCTCTGCAATCACATCGGCCAACTCCTTTAGCACCCTCGGACGCAGTGCATCCGTCCCCATGGACTTGTGCTCATCCAGCTTTTCTAAATAGTCCTGAACCACTTCTTTCTCCACAGAGGGCTGGTCACCTCCTCCCCATGCTGTGCTGCGCAGTATAGTAGCCTGGGAACTGACCTTGTCTGTGAAGACAGAGGCAAAAAAAGCATTGAGTACATTAGCTTTCTCCACATCCTCTGTCACAAGGTTGCCTCCCTTACTCAGCAAGGGGTCCACAGTTTCCTTGACTTTCTTCTTGTTAATATACCAGAAGAAACCCTTCTTGTTACTCTAATGTCTGCTAGCTGCAATTCCAAGTGTGATTTGACCTTCCTAATTTCACTCCTGCATGCCTGAGCAATATGTTTATACTCCTCCCTAGTCATTTGTCCAATCTTTCACATCTTGAAAGTGTGTGTGTGTGTGTGTGTGTGTGTGTGTGTGTGTGTGTGTGAGAGAGAGAGAGAGAGAGAGAGAGAGAGAGATATAAGGTGCCAGTTAAATTGAAGCTGCAGTTAAAAACAAAAATTTTGGTATCAAATATATCATTTACGTATAAATACACACAAAAAAAGTAACTACCAAGTACCTACCTATAGGGTCCTATCTACCAAGTGAAAGAGAAACTCAAAATGATGAATAGCAAATTGAGATTTTCAGGGTTTCTTTTAGGGAGCCCTTGACAAACATGTTTTCAGGTTTTTTATAGCTTTTTGTGCAAGTTTGATTCAGATCAGAAGTCCAGTCTCTTTTTCCACATCTAATCCCTTGGGCTAGTTAGATTCCTGCTCTCTGTCGAGGTCAAATCTTTGCCAAAAATTTTCTTGGTTTTGTTTCTTTCCTTTATTATTATGAGGAATTTCCTGGTGCTCTTTGTACCTTGTTTGACTGTTCCTCTTGTGCTCTACTGCCATGGCTTTTATTTATTGACTCTAGTAATGTCTAGTAGTTCTGGATATTCTCTCTTTTTTCCTTGCCTCTTGACAAAATGGAGCACCTTCAGTGAGCTCATCTTCGGTGGAACTCTTTTTAACATCTAAATTTTCCATATGGCTTCAAGGTGTCAGTACATTAGTGTGGACCGCATAGACTCAGTTACTTTGAAAGTAATGGTGTGTAACCATCCAAATAGTTATCCTGAAACTGTTGAGTCTCTAGATAGAATAAAGCTAAACTAAAATGTCTCTGTGGAATGCAAGCAGCTTCCACAGCTGTAACATAGCAATTTATGGCAATGCAAGGCATATCAGATTTTCTTATTTACCAGTGCAGAAAAAAGGTACATAAATTGAATAACTGTAATTACAATACAACTTTTGTTACAAAAGTCTTGGGCTAGAAAAACCTTCACAAAACTGGGATACTGTGGAGGAGAACGGGGGATGGAAAATAACCTCCATGGACAGCAGTATTCCAGACAGTATTGTGAATTAGCTTTCTAAGTGAAAGTACAGTTGTAATACAGTGATGAATACCAGGTGTATTGCAAATGGCCTCTCTAGTCTCTCTCTCATAAATAGAAACACTTCACAGAGTGGTATTTCATAAAATATTAAGGTTGGAAGAGACCTCAGGAGGTCATCTAGTCCAACCCCCTGCTCAAAGCAGGACCAATCCCCAGCTAAATCATCCCAGACAGGCCTTTGCCAAGCCTGACCTTAAAAACCTCTAAGGAAGGAGATTCTACCACCTCCCTAGGTAATCCATTCCAGTGCTTCACCACTCTCCTGGTGAAAAAGTTTTTCCTAATATCCAATCTAAACCTTCCCCACTGCAACTTGAGACCATTACTCCTTGTTCTGTCATCTGCTATCACTGAGAACATTCTAGACCCATCCTCTTTGGAATCCCCTGTGAGGTAGTTGAAAGCTGCTATCAAATCCCCCCTCTTTCTTCTCTTCTATAGACTAAACAGTCCCAGTTCCCTCAGCCTCTCCTCATAAGCCATGTTTTCCAGTCCCCTAATAATTTTTGTTGCCCTCCTCTGGACTCTTTCCAATTTATCCACACACTTCTTGTAGTCTGGGGCCCAAAACTAGACACAATACTCCAGATGAGGCCTTACCAATGCTGAATAGAGGGGAATGATCACGTCCCTCGATCTGTTGGCAATGCTCCTACTTATACCGCCCAAAATGCCATTAGACTTCTTGGCAACAAGGGCACACTGTTGACTCATGTCCAGCTGCTTGTTCACTGTAACCCCTACGTCATAGAATCATAGAATCATAGAATATCATGGTTGGAAGGGACTTCAGGAGCTCAAACCAGGACTAACCCCAACTAAATCATCCCTGCCAGGGCTTTGTTCCTCACTGAACCTCATCAGATTTCTTTTGGTTCAATCCTCTAAATTGTCTAGGTCCCTCTGTATCCTATCCCTACCCTCCAGCATATCTACCACTCTTCCTAGTTTAGTGTTATCTTCAAACTTGCTGAGGGTGCAGTCCACATCATCCTCCAGATCATTAACGAAGATATTGAACAAAACTGGCCCCAGGACTGACTTTGGGGCACTCCGCTTGACACCAGCTGCCAACTAGACGTAGAGCCATTGATCATTACCCGTTGAGCCCAATGATATAGCCAGCTTTTTAGCTACCTTATGGTCCATTCATCCAGTTCATACTTTAACTTGCTGGAAGAATACTGCGGGAGACTGTAAGCTTTTCTAAAGTCAATGAATAAAATGTCCACTCCTTGCCCCTGATCCACAGTGCCAGTTATCTCATCATAGAAGGCAATAAAGTTAGTCAGGCATGACTTGCCCTTGGTGAATCCATGCTGACTGTTCCTGATCACTTTCCTCTCCTTGAAGTGCTTAAAATTGATTCCTTGAGGAGCTGCTCTGTGATTTTTCCAGGGACTTAATCCCAATGTCTATTCTTTAAAGCAGGTGTGGGGTAACATGCTATTTAATGTAAGGGTATTAGCATCTAAGCCTTAGTTATATTAGTTCTAACTATCCCAACACACTGTCACCTGACCTGTCAACAGTCTGAACAAAAGATATATGGATGTGTGTTGGCCAGTTATGTTCTGATCCTTACCTTGGTAAGGTAGCAATTGTTTTATTGCTTTGAGGCTATGGCTATACTTTTGACACAAAACAGCATAAAGAAGCAATTTCAAGCCATTCTGTCAGCACTTGGTGTTTTTGTCTTTCATGGTGTATTTCTGTGTCCATTTTCTCAGTAGTCTTCATTCCAGTGTATTCTGTATTCTCTGCATAAGTCAGGGATTTTCTGCTAAATTTTCCTTTTGTGGAAAGTAAAAATTCCCATTGTGCTATGCAAAGCAGCAGGGTTTGTACTGAATGGATCATTGAGTTTGTGTCTGGTGCAGATGATTTTGTCCCATTTGAGAAGATGCAAGATGGATATTCAAAATTCTGTAAAAATGCAGACTTTATCAGCTGTACAAAAAGCCCCACAAAGTTATGACAAACTGCCTCGGCATGCATGATTTAAAGGCCTGGAAGCTGCCAGCAATGACCATCCTATGGCAGTGCAGGATGAAAGTTTGTTAATATTTTTCAGTTGGAGTGTGAGCTCCCTGGAACAGGTGTTATTAACCCCATTTTACATATGGGAAACTGAGGCAAATAGAATAAAGCCAAAATTATCAAAAGCATGAACTAATGTGGGGTACCCAATCTGAGAAGCTTATGGCCCGACTTTTCACAGTACTTTGCATTTTACAGCACTTGCTGTGTTCGGCACAGAGTTCCCATTGCTCAGCACTGCTGTAAATCCCACCCAAATGTCCCAGCTTGGGTATCCAGAGAATGTAGAGCACACAGTTAATCACCCCTCTCCCCCATGAACAGTTTGGTGGTAAGTGGCTTTGTTTTCCTGTAGTCCCCTAACTCATTCACCATACAGCTTCCAACATTGAAGCCAATGAGGCAAGGGTTTTACTGACACCCACCTCATTTACTATATAACTCTAATTCATTCTAAGGGCACAGCCCATTTTGTGCACTGAAAGAGGCATGGGCTCTGTGGAAAAATAGTATGTGACTATGTAACGAAAGACTATATCATAATACACAGGTTTTATAGACAACCTAAATTCAGGCATTTCCTAATTTTTTGAATGCCTTATTTTGCAACTTGAACATTCTTCTAATATATAGGTTTTTAATGCAGTTTCCTAAGATTTAAAAAATAAAAGTTTCATATGGAACCATACTGACCCCCAGCCTAGGTCATCAGTGGGCTTGGGATCTTTAGATCCACAGTACAGTTCTCTACCATTGAGCCAACAGCGTAGCTAGTAGTAAAAGAAGGCTATTCTCGTCTATGTGGACCTGCCACTGGGAGTGGGGGATGGAAATACACACTTTCCTAGTGCAGTAATTTGCAATTTGCTAGACAGCAAAGGAATGCTGAGATTCAGGAATAAAGGGATCAATTCCAGGTTCTCTAGGAGGGTTTTTCTCTAATGATTTCAAACAGATAATTCTTCCCTCTTCTCCACCACCTTTTTGGCTCCTATTTTCCTGTTCCCCTGCTGCTATCCCATTTCTACACTATATAGTACAAAATATATGAAATATAGTACAGTATAGTATAATAATTATAGTATGAAATAGTATTTGCATGCACAAATGTTTAGCTAGTGTATGTTCATGTGCAGGTATCACTATTGTGCATGTTCTCTGGCTAGGGCCCTGCAAGAATTAAGCAAACATGCAATTGTTGTTTGAAATACTAGGCAGTGACATGTTAATGTCACAATATACATTACTAACACTCTCCCAAACACTCGTGTAACAGGCTAGGTGGGTTCCCTGTTAGCAAGTGCTGGAACCCTTTAGGGAGATGCTGCTTGGCAGGTGCAGTTCTTGAGCACATCTTGGATATATGGGAACCAGTCCTGGGAAGTAGACTTGGGCTGGACATTTGTTGTTTGTTCCCTTGTTAATAATGCCAAACTCCAGGAAAGGAGTGAGTTTGGAACCTATACATTATGTGTTGGCTGTTTCGGAGAGAAGTGGGAATGCTATATGTTCACAGCTCTCATCTGAGATACTGAAGCAAATCCTGGCCATGACTGTTCTGATGGCTCAGAAGCAGTTCCATCGTTCTGAGACCACCTAGCATAAGCACTCCAACCAGTATTTATACGTTGGAAGGAAAACTCTTGTCTAGCAGCTGGGGGTATAACTGTCAGTAGTGAGTACCCTTCTTCACCCATTTTCAAGAGAACAGCCCGAACTTCTGGGAGGGGGTGAGACTACTGGGAAGGGGCAAATAATGGCTATGTTTCATGACAGCAGTGATGTCATTGCAATTACAGGAGGAAAACAATTGCAACAGTAGCTTGGCCATAAAGGTGGAGTTTCTTTCCTAAAATAGGGATACAACTGGCTTTCTAAGTGTGACATAAGTGGCTGCTGTTAGAAGGCATAATTTACATATGTGTGGAATAGTTAAGTGATTAAAATATACAATGGTGAGAGGACTGTACAATGAACATCAAATAACTGTTTATGAATAAATATTGATGTCCAAAAAGACTCATTTGCGGTATCTGTGGTTTGGAATTTATACATAGCCTCTCTCTAACTTACTGCAGTGTAATTATTAAATTTTATCTTTTATTTACAGAGAAAAAAGGTAAAAGATTGTCACTCATTTCTGAAGAACATCATGTTCATGTGAAAAATTTCAGTTGTCTGCTGCAAAGATCGTATTCTAAGCTATACGGAACCCTAAGAAAATGCCAGTATTGTTTTTAGGAATTTCTTAAGTATTTTCTTTTCCTCCCCACAGTTTACAGCATAATATGTTTTATACATTCATTCACATGTTAAGGTGACTGTAAATACTGATGAAACAGATCTTCTGCCATTGTGAAATTTTATGATGATTATGTTACATGCAAGCTTATAACACCTCCAGTTAAATTTTAAATGTAATCTTTCTATAATTTTGTCATTTGGTTGTATAACAAGTTGCTCATCTTATAATGAGATTTATTCCTAGATGGTGGAAGACAGTGCAACCACTCTCTTTCTAGCTCTATTTTTATCTCTTGAAGAAATTTTGTCTTCTTAGGAAAGCTGTCAATATGGGTCAATGTTGCCTTAGGAAGCTGACTCTAGAAGTGGTGTGATGCATTATATAGATCCCACAATCATCAAGAAGGGGTTAATGAGAGCCTGTGGGTTCAATCATCCTTGAGCTGCTATACCTGTTAAAGGTTTTAAGCCTGGAAGGAGGTATTAAAATGGGGAAAGTGCAGTGTACTTGGGGCTTATTAAAAGAGGAAGTAGGACCTTTTGAGCTAATTCCCTTAAAGAAGGCTTGGCTGGAGCAAAGTTCTTTGTTTCTCATGGCTAATGTAACCTTTTCCTTTTTATACCATAAAGGCTGAGTTTGTTGCTTTGTTTGGGCCCTGTGTAAAACCAGAATATCACTGTGATAACCAACAGCTACCAGTAATAAACCTGTGTTAATTTGATCCTATCAGAGCTCACATAGTAATCTGCTACTTGGGGCCAGGTCACTTTTGGTCCCACAACATTTTAGAAAGATAGGAAATGGAGAAGTGAAGAACCTAGAAGCTGGACAAGAGGATGTTATAATAATCAAGGTGAGAGATGATCAGTGTGCCTGAGAAGCTAGAGGACTTATAAGACATCTGTTTGCGGGAGGAGAAGAGCCAAGTAAAGATGATCCAGAGATTGAGAGCCTCAGAGATAGGAGGAATAGTGGAGGTAGAGAAGGAATGAGGGAGATAAAATAAGAAATGTAGTTTTGGGCAGACTGACCTTAATGTGGGTGATGTACACAATCAGATAGAGAGACTTGTGAGGCTGGATGGAGGGTGAGAGTTAAGGTGGAAGAGGTAAATTTAAGAGCCATTGATACAGAGGGATTAGAGTTGAAATTAAAATCACAGGTGAATCTCTAAAGAGGGTACACAGAGAGACGAGAACTATGAATGGAACCATGGACGATGGTATAGATGAGAGAAAGATGAGGAACCATTAAAGATGATGCTAAGGGAGCAATCAGTAATGCAGGAGGAGAATCAGGAGAACTCAGAGTTGGAGAATTCAAGTGACCAGAGGTAGCACAGTATGAGGGTTAGGAGGATTGAAGGGAAATGAACGAAAAAGTACCTCTTTGATTTGGTTGGGTGGAGGTCATTAACGACCTTGGGGAGGTGACTTTGACGCCGAGCAGAGGGCAGAAGCCAGAGTGACAACAGACAAAGAAAAAAACTGAAGGAAAGGAAGTTGAGTTACAATGAACAGTGAGACATTTATTGAAGAAAAGCATATGAAAATGCATATTATGTTAAATATACATTAATAAGCCCAAGGTGTAAATAGCTATTCCACATAACAAATTATCATTTGTCTAACACTACTTAGACCTTCTACGATCCTGGAGATATCTGGACTACCTTCAGCTAGAGCTACTGTAGAGCAGCAGCAGAAGTGAATGTAGGCAAATAATCAGCCAAACTTTCAGTTTTTCCTGAGGAATAAATATAAACTGTGACAAAATATATTGCTCCTGTGCAGCAGCAGCCACCAATGGATTAATGGACAGTGAAGCTCCTTCCCACCCGTGGTTAATTTTTTGACCAGCAGTAGCTAGGATAAAAGGCTGCAGCTCCAGTAGAGAGGGGTAGCTGACAAGGACCCTGAGGGGGACTCTGCATCAGATGTACACTGGGAGCAAGCAGTGAAAGAAGCCAGAACCTTCAAAGACACAGCCCTGGAACTAGCTGCTCTTTAAGAGGAGTTTGGAGGCAGATGAAGATAGGAAGTGGCCCTGGGAAGCAGCAGTGAGTCTGAGGTAGCAGACCACAGCTGCTTACTACAGGGTCCTAGGCTGGAACCCAGATGAGGGGGAGGGCCTGGGTTCCCCTACCTGCCTTAAGGAAGGGTTTGTAAAGCCCTCCTGATTCAAGAGGGCAAGGATGGGCATAAGATTATTAGATTGTGTGTTTGTTGGACTCTTTTTATTACCCTGGAAGGGATGGGAACTATAAGCAACCTAACTGGAAAGCTGAGTCACGAGAGGGGGCAAACTACCACAGGTTTGGAGTGGCTGTTGACAGGAGGTGTCAGAGTTGAGGAGCTGTTACACTAGGACTCGCCATGATGGCTGGTGATGGACCCCACTACATCTAATTAATAAGCTACCTTGGAAATTGTATAAAGCAAAAATGTATCCCCAACCTCTTTGTAATTCTAGCATTTTTGTCTATTCACTCCTGAATAGTCTGATGTGAATACAAAATGAGGGCATTACTGTTGTCTCAGCTGTATGAACTGTGTCATGTTCATTTGTTATGGTGCAATAAATTGTAAAGGCAGTTATGACCAGTCCATGGTACCGTGTTATTAAACAAAGACCTAACTAGACATAGGCAAAGCCATTAATGAAGACACAGTAGGTGGGATATATACATTTCAGAGAAAAATTACAAACACCCACTATTTATTAGTGTATAAAGATCCAAGTTGTGTGCAAGACCCATTGAAAATCAATAGGGATGAAATATACATCTTGTCTGAAACAAAGGCCTATTTGTTAAATATAACCCCAGCTCCATTCTAGGTTTAATATTGTTTTCTTTGGAATATTAGAAGAGCCTTCAGGAACTAAAATTGTGTGTGTATCTGTAAATATAGTGTAATGGTTGCCACTCTCACACTAGCTGGGCAGCACGTGGCTTTGGTTTAGAAGAGGCTGGAAGAATATAAATTGTCAGTGAAAGTTTTGGGCATAGTGCTGTCAATAGCCAGTTTTACAAGTGATGGGCCCTGCTACCTGACTGCATTAAAGCCTTGTTAGATTTTAAGATAATGTGGTCTCACCTCATTCATTTATTTAGATCAGGGGTCTCCAAACTTTTTCAGAAGAAGGCCTTATTAGATTTTTGAAGGGGTTTCACGGGCTACCGCTGCGGCCCCCACCCCATTTGCTCTTCCGGCCACTGCCGCGACCCCCGCCCCCTTTGCTCCTCCAGCCACGCCGCTGCTGCGACCCTCATCCTTGCTTCTCCAGCCACACCGAGGGGGCACTTACCCCTCCGCACATGGGGCCTTGCAGCACGTGCCTCCTCAGCCGGGGTGCCGGACAAATCGACGCCGCAGGCCGGATCTGGCCCCCAGGCCGTAGGTTGGAGACCCCTGATTTAGATAATACTGATGCTATGCTATATACCGGGTGTATGTGTGTGTACAGGATAACTGTTATCATTAGTTTATTTCCACTTTTACAATGTAAAAGGTATAATAGCACTACCACTAATGCTTAATTTAAGATTCTTAAATATTGAAATCTTCTGTATCATTTATGGAAAGTATTGGATTACATTTCCCCACCTAACTCCTATTTTCAAAAGGGGCTTAGGCTGCTAGCCCAAGATTTTTAAAGGTATTTAGGCATTGCTCTGCTCAGCAAGTGACTTAGGCATTGACTTTTCAATGAGACTTAGGCTCATAGTTGTCTAAGGGTATGGCTACATTACAGCAGCACTGCTATGGTGCTGCAGCTCTGCTGTTGATGCTTCTAACACTGACAGAAGGATTTTTTCCAGAGATGTAGTTAGACCACTTCCTGAGAGTTATTTCATTGATGTATCTGTGTCTACCATAGGGGTTAGATCAACCTAATGTTACCAGGTTTGCCTGTTACTTTGGGGTATGCTCATTTATTAGGGTTACTCTTCTAAGGGAGGTGGGGTTCTGTAATTCTATCAATGTACTGCTTGTGTCACTTGTGTGTTCATATGAAGCTCTACTTCTCCCTGCTGCAAGTCCCCTCCCAATGGAGCTATCTTGCAGGTCCTAGGTTCCACAGGGCTGAGTTCTTCCACCCCCAGAATCAGATGAAAACACACAGACACAAACTAACAGCAAGTCTGAGTGGACTACGTCAATCAGCACTCTCAAGCTGACCACCTCATATGACCCTGGAATCAATGGGCTGGGTCAAGCAATGCTTTCAAGCTGCCACCCTTATATGCCACAGGTTCTATCCTATCTCCACTTTCGCGTTACAATTATACTAGTGGTAACCCACTTGATGAGCAAACCCCACAGTATTTTTGATCTTTAGCTTAGGTAATAGAAGCATTACTGCAGAGTAAATGGGGACGCTAAGGACAGAGGAGGATAAAGCTGAGAGAGAGAGAAACAACCAGCTTAACCATAAAAGTTATTTATTGAATAATAATGATAACTACACAAACAGAGCCTAAACCAACATAACAGTTACTTTATTAAAAGCTAATAGCTGAGCTAGAAAACAAAGCAGAGAGAGAGAGGGAGGGAGGGATCTCACCAACTCCATGAGCCTTGAACTGGTCGGGTTTCCAGGTGATGGTGGTAGCTCAGGGTCCTTGAGTGCTGGAGACAGGCAGAGCCCCCAGCAGGATCTGTCAGAAGAAAATGGAGTCCCAGTGGAACTGATGCATAGTTTGGGTCCATGCATCAGAACATTTACTTGGGCATAGACAGGTGGTTTTGTAGAGAAAATACACTGGTTCAAGGGAGAACACTAGATTTGTTTATGGATAAACTGATGGCTCAAGGGTTTTCTTTCAGCTAGACAATAGGAGCTGATCACTCTTGGCTATGGGTGGTGTTTTCTTCCAGGGAGCTCACTATACAATTAGGCTGCTTTGGTATTTTGGATATCAATAAAAGATTCATTACTAGAATTGGTCTGATCGCTGCTGAGCTGGGTGTGTGCAGGCATAGGCTCATTAACATCTGGAGCAGAGATCCCCCATCATGCAGTGCTTCCCTGTTTTCTTTAGTCCCAGAGTTCAGTGCGGTTCTTGCGTTGGAATCTGTTTTCCATTCTGTGTGCTAATGGAGATGCCTTAATCTTGTCACCCTTGTCAGGAGGGGTCTCGGTGTGTCTCCCAATGCCCTTCACTGCTCTCTGCAAGTCTTTTCTCTATTTGGTTTTGGTTCAAGCAGAGGCTGGGGGAGGAATGTCTTTCATGAGTCAGACAGACACAGGATACTGTGCTCTGGTTCCCCAAGAATACAGAGTTGACTAGTATCACTAATTATGTCGCACAGTCTATGAAACATTCCAGAGTTCTGAGTGATGTAGCTCTGTCAATAAAATTTTTAGGTATAACCAGGCCCACCTCACTTTTTTTTGAAAATTATATGTAGGGTACCTTTACATTGCTGAAAACCAAACCAAACTAACAACCCTTGGCAACAAGCCTAAGAGCTTAAGTCAATAGGCTTGTGGGTCTTGCAGTAGGGGGCTAAAAATAGCAGTGTAAGTGTTCCCACTCAGGCTCGACCATGGGCTCTGAAACCCAGCCAGGGGGATTTCAGAGCCCAGGCTCCAGCCTGAGCAGGAATGTCTACACTACTGTTTTTAGCCCAGTAGTGTGAGCCCTAGTCAGTTGACCCAAGCTCTGAGACTTGCTGCCAAGGTCTGTGTGGTTGTTTGGTTTTTTTGTTTTTTTTTGCTGTATAAACATACCCTTTGGCTTCTAAATCAATCAGGTCTTGAAATACTGAATGGAGCAATGCCTAAATACCTTTTAAAATCTGGGCATTGGCCTGTGTCTCATTGAAAGTCATTGGGGCTTAAGAGTCCAGGAAATTTGTACTCTGTCTGAATGGCATATACAGAGCATTTGGCAGTTAAGATGGAAATTTTTTTGCATTCTTAAACTATTTTTGATTCACACATACAGAAGCAATCTTATGTCAATATTGCCAAAGGGCAGGGTGAACTAAAATTAACAGTACTTTCTCTTCAAAACCACTGTTGCTTTAATATCTTTTATATGCTATTTGTTGGCACGGAAACATGATGCTGGAGCTTTGAGAGCTCATCTGTGGAGGCAGACTTCCCCAGCTCTTCTGCCTCCCCCATTTTATCTGCAGTCTGCAACTACATCCGAATTAGTGACACAGATTGGGGGCTGGTTTCAACAACAAAACTCACCAAGCTGCGTAGTAAGTAATACAGTAGATAATAAGAGAAACAAGCTGGGGTTTGTACAGGAAACAATGATCTGTAATATAGAAAAGCATCACTTTTTCTCAACTACTGTTGTTTGGGGGCATCAAGAGCAGTTTCTGCCCAGTTTCCATGTCATTATGGCAACAATATTTATTTGACTCATGTATGCTTTCAATGCTTCAATTACTACAATAATAATCTGCCTAAGCTAAAATTTGATTTATCTGGGTTCTTTCGTCCCGAGTACATTGGTAATTGTATATTTTGCTAAATGAGTTAGAGGCTATTGAGAACAATGCTGATGGACTTGCAGATATTCATTGATTCTTTGTATTGCAAAAAGCCATTGACTGGATATTTGTACTAGATCTTATTGTAGTGCTTTAATTTTAAGTTATTCTCATTTTCCCCTCTAAGAACCTGATCCAGAAAAACACTTACATTTAAGCAAGAGAGTAGTTGTAATAACCTAGAGCTAAGCATATACTTAAAAATGCTTTTCTGGACCTCGAGGCCTGAAAGAAGTAAAGCTATGTGCAGTACATGCTTAAATGATTTCTCTCCATCCATAATATTATCTTGCTCTTTTCACCTTCTGTATTATCATCATCTCTTTTCTGTGAAATAATAGCAAAACAATTCCGGATAACGCTGATTTCCTCTGCTTTGCCCACTTCACTTTTAATCAGGTCGTTAGCGAGAGATTGTCAGCATATTTGTGTGAAATATTTGCCCAAATATTTCAAATTATTCTTTGTCCAAATACCTTGTCACAGGAGCTCATTTTCTGTTGAAGTTTCAAGAAGACAGTCACATCATTTAATCCACTACATGTTTGACACAAATCAGTGCAATTGACGGTCTTAGTTTCAAACTGGCCCTTAGTGGCACAAATAGCCTTTCATTCTAGCAGAATAGTGTTTTTTTCATGTCAAAGTGTATTCGAGAAATAGTATGATTACAACTGTATAATACCCTTGGCCCCATTCTGATGATAAAATAGATGTTCAGCTTGCAATGGGTTCTGTACACCTCATTAAATGTAACCCTTTTCTCATAGCTGAAATGTGGTTTGAAATGCACTTTTTCTGTATATTAGTACATGTCTATTTTTCAGTATGAGATAACTGTCATTTTGAAAATTCAGATTGGTATGTGAGCTACTTCTTTTCTCTCTCAGCCTTCTCCACTATCCTATATGTGGAACAGCCACTGAAGCCAGTTGGCAATATTATGGAAAAATGGATGTAAACATCTGCTCCTAGCCCTATGTGCTTTGCAAAGGCTAACTCTTTAAGGATTTATTATTTTGTGCCTATGTAACATAAATACTTGGACCTTTATTTTAACCACAATTCTTCTTCATGACTAAGAAGCATTACAATCACAAAACAGAAAATTGAAATCAGTATGCATATAAAACATGAGGGGTTTACGTGTGCAATAAGAACAAAGTTTAAAATATGTAGTCTTTAACTAGCATTCAGGTGGGGTTTGCCTGAGACTGCACATTTAATGTATGCGCAAATGATTCCATTTTCTTCAAGCTCATTTTAGCAGGGAAGTGCTAACGACTGACCACCAATGAACACTTGTAGTCAGATTCTATCATTACACTGATGTAAATCAGGAATAACTTCATTGGCTGAAGAGGAGATATTTCAGATGGACATTGGTGTAATGAAATCAGAATCCAGCCTTTTGTATTCAGTAGCAACAACAGAAAAAGCAACGTCCTTCAAGCGGTTAGCTTAATAGAACAGGACAGGGCTGTCTCACCCCAGTCCGCTTGCACTGATGCTTCTGATGCTGCCATTTCAGATGCTTAAATGGTTTTCACTGATGTCACTGCACATTGCTGAGAGTTGAATCAACTGTCACAAACTGAATTTTTTTATGCCAAGAAGCTGGAAACAACTGTAGACTTGATGGAAGAGATGGTGGAGGATAACAACGGAGGCTTGAAGCAAAGCTAGATTTTTTTAAAAAAAGCCATCCATGTAGAAAGCAATATTTTAAGGGAAACAAAATGCAGTTCTTAAATGAAATGAAATGAAACCTCACCTTTTAAACTAATAAAAATCCTTTTATGAGAACTTGCTGGCATGAGGAAAAATTTCCATCTGATATCTATATAACATTACTCACGAACAACTGGTTCTTGTATAAAGATTTCCATTGTAACATTCAGTATTGGTCAGGCATTGGTTTATCTTCTGGGTAAAGTCTTGCTGAAATTAATGCTGCAGCTGGCCATCTTATACTTGAGATCCAAACACTTTCAAAAGTTGTAAAAGCTTTGGTGAGATGGGGATGGGAGACAGAACAATTTTCTTGGTAGGGTTGGATTCCTGCCTCTTTTCAGGGTTTGTTGCTGTTGTGTACATGAGTATTCCATTGCATCTCATGACCTGAAATGGAATATTTTTACTCGTTTTTTTCCACGTTAGATGAATATCAGATTCCTAAAGAAGATAAAGATCAAGTATCTGATTCTGATCTCTCACCATGTAAATCAGAAATAAGTCTATTGACTTCAATGGACTCATACTAATTGAATACCAGTATAATGAGGAGAACCTGGCCTTTAGTATCTATTCTAATTTGGCTGCATGATGTTAAGCAAGCTAACCTCTCAGAAACCCATAACTGCTTTTGCACTGGACCAGTCTTGTGTAATTGCACTGCAGATTTTTAATTCCATATGAATCAGATCCTCGGCTGGTGTAAATTGAGCTGCCTTGAAATTAATAGAGCTATGCCAATTAGGCTAGCTGAGGATCTGGCCCATAATGTCTGGTTGGACTCTTATAGATGTGTTCAGTATAAATACAGAAGCAAATAAACTAGGTAAACAAAGGTGTATTAGATATATTACATATACCCCTTTATAAATATCTTAAAAAGGAATGGAAAACATTTGTGGTGTTCTATCTGATGCTTATTCTCAAACATCAGGGCATCAGTGATTTGTTAATGCTTAGTCAAGCCTTGAAGCTTTAATGTTATAAACACAATTAAGAGCTGAATTGGAAGCTTTGATGCTTAAGACTGTTGGCTATGCAGAGCCCCAAACTTTGTTTACCAATATTGTCCATACAGGCATTTTTCACTCTGTGTCCTGTTAGAAATATATTTTTCTTGTTATGAGGGGCAGATTAAATTAATACTGAGGCTACAGTGGGCAAAGAGCAGGGAAACAGTGTGATGAACTACTGTATGGTAGCTGCAATACATGTTTAAGGTGCCAGCCACATGCTAAAGGAATAGACACTACGGGACAGATTAAAGTTCACACTCATGTTTGTCAAGAATCAGAGGGATAGCCGTGTTAGTCTGGAATTGCAGAAGTAACAAAGAGTCCTGTGGCACCTTAAAGACACTCTAAAGTATTAGACTTTAAGCTTTCGTGGACTAATACCCATTTCGACTGCATGCATCCAACGAAGTGGGTATTAGCCCATGAAAGCTTATGCTCTAATACTTCAGTTAGTCTTTAAGGTGCCACAGGACTCTTCGTTACTCATGTTTGTGTTAGTTTCATATCCTTTAAAAGTCTCTTGCATGTTGTGTACATGATCTTTGAATCATTTTCTTGTGCAGTGTAAGTCTGAAAACAAAACCTCAGACTTATTTTCACTCCAGAAGAAATGTACGTTCTCTGTCCCTGCAATAATTCCACCAGTCCCTTGCTGGACAATTAATGCTAGGCTTTTTACCATAATTAATGGTAACCTCACCCCCTCCCACATTAGAAACTCAGGTTTTTAACTGTTTTCAGGGGCGGGAGATGTGATCCTAACTTCAGTGCTTTTGAAAATCTCATTCTCAGTGAAATGGGAAAGAACAATGGGCGTGGCTTCCCAAGGAGGGGATATTGTGGTGCAGGTTAACGCCAAACAATAAATTGTAACCCTAACATGGTAGCAGTTCTAATTTTCCTCTATGCTTAGAACAAGAAATGATATCTTAGATTTGTATGCCAGGACTTTGAATAAGGTAACTGCAGTGCTTACCTTAAAATTATTAGTCCCTTCTTTTAAATTTAGCCTCCTGTCCAGTATCAGTTGTCAATCTGTTGCCCCCTCACTGAAATGCTTGCCACTAACTTTAATCTCTGGTGTTGATGTTGGAATACTATATCTTTCCCTTATCCCACCCCAAAGGATGTTTTTGTGACTAAAGCACAGGATGGAGTCAGGAAATCTGGGTTTAATTCCTGACTCTGACGTAGACTTTGGAAGAAATTTACTCTTGGAGTTGCAACTCCTTCACCTATTCCTGGTCATCCCAGCAAAGTTGGGTTGCAGGCAAAGTACATCACTGAGACAGTCCTTCTGGTAGACTTGTTGACTCAAAGCCTGCAATCTGGGTTCCATAAGTGAAGCTGAAGGGGTAAATCTAGTTCCCTTTTTTTATCTTGAGGAACTCATTTAATCTCTCTCAGTTGTAAGGATTAATTTGTTTCTGTTTGAATAACAATTTGAGATTGTCATCTGGAAAGAGCTATAAAAGTGCAATGTATAAACATGCCACAGCTTATGGTTCACCAAACTAAAGCAGTACCAGGGAATGTATACAGTTAAAAATCTGTGGATACTGGTGTGACTGGTTGAGTCACAGAGATCCCGCCTTGAGACTGCCACATGATGTGCTGAGACTGCCTCTGAGCCTGTTTTCCCTGCCAGCTTGGGACTCCAGTACCTTGTCTTGTTGAGCCATAGACACTAGCAGGCTACAAACACAGACCCATGCCTGAACCACATCCCCCCCAGAAGATGCAGATTTAACTGAAAAGAGCTTAAGAAACGTTCTTGTTTCTAGCACCTAGATACCCACTTCCCAATGGGATCCAAACCCCAAATAAATCCGTTTTACCCTCTATAAAGCTTATACAGGGTAAACTCATAAATTGTCTCCCATCTATAACACTGATAGATATTTGCTCCCCCCATGGTCTTAGTCACTAACTCTGGGTTCAGTAATAAGCAAAAAGTGATTGTATTAAATACAAAAAGTAGGATTTAAGTGGTTCCAAGTAATAACAGACAGAACAAAGTAAGTTACTAAGCAAAATAAAGTAAAACATGCTAGTCTAAGCCTAATACAGTAGGAAACTGACTACAGATAAAATCTCACTCTCAGAGATGTTCCAATAAGCTTCTTTCACAGACTAGACTCTTTTCTAGTCTGGGCCCAATCCTTTCCCCGGTACAGTTCTTGTTCTAGCTTAGATGAGTAGCTAGGGTATTTCTCATGACTGCAGCCCCCTTTGTTCTGTTCCAACCCCTCATATAGCTTTGGTGCAAGGTGGAAATCTTTTAGCTCTCTGGGTCCCCACTCCCCTTCTAAATGGAAAAGTACCAGGTTTAAGATGGATTCCAGTACCAGGAGACATGGGCACATGTCCTGTGACACTCCAAGCCTTCATTCTTCCTGGCCTGACTCACAGTATGGTTTAAAAATAAATGGATCCATCAACAGTTAATTGTCCTGGTTAATGGAAGCCATCAATATTTCAAACCACCATTAATGGCCCACAATTTGCATAATTACCAAAGGACCTCAGAGTTATATTTCATATATTCTAGTTTCAGATACAAGAATGATACATTCATACAAATAGGATAAACATACTCAGTAGATTATAAGATTTGTAATGATACCTTACAAGAGATTTTTGCATAAAGCATATTCCAGTTGCATTATATTCACACTTATTAGCATATTTTCATACAATCATATGGAGTGCAACATCAAACCCTCCTCCTGAACTTACTGCCAGAGACTTAGACACTCTTTGGGCTCCCTACTGTCCCCTAAAAGGGAAGGTGATCCAACTGTGGGCTCACACCTACCAGCTATGATAGACTCTTCACTGATCAGCAAAATCCCCCTCCCTCCCATTCACTCAAGTTGGGCTTGCTTCCAGCTACAGAGTCCTTGGGGGACGGGGAGAGGAGGTCTGTTCCCACTGCAGCAGTCACCGGGATCCCAACTTCCATCTCCAGGATACATGCCTCTATGCACCTCTTCTACTCCATTACAGCCAGTTCATGCTTCTGGCTTTCAATTTGTGCTTGTCTTTGGGCCTCAATTTCTTTGTCTTTTTAAGTGCAAGACTTGCTGGTGTGCCACCCCTTGTCTGGCTGCTTCTGCCTCCAGGACAGCCTTTTCCCAAGCAAATTGCACATCAATTTCCATTTGGCTTCCCTTGAGACTGTCACTCAATGAACTGGGATACCACAGAGAACTCCCTCCTGCCAGAACAGGCATGCCTCCACTCCTGTCTTGCTGAGTTAGACACTCCAGTCATGCTTCAGCAGAGACCAGAGGTTGGGCCACACCCCTCTGCAGTCACTGAAATGTATTCAGTTCCTGGGTTTCTTAGTTAACAGACTTTCCCAGTACCTAGTGTTCAACCTTTCTGGTCACAACTGGTAGATCATCTTTTTATCCCTAGAGTTTGTACCACTAGAGAGAATATTTATTTTGCCTTTCGAATGCACCAAATTTTACACAATTTCCCCAAAAATATTGCTTTAAAGAGAAAAGGATGGTCTCTTCCAAGCTTGCTGCACCCACATATCAAGCTGTGCAAATCTATGTGGTGCTCCACTAACAATATATATATATTTTTCAGAGCTGAAGTCTAAACATTATCAGTAAAGTGTGCTTAAATGCTGTTCTACAAAGTAATGTAACCACCTCCTGGGTTATAGTTATGAGACAGCACCATGTTTAAATGGAAAACCACATGCATGGGTTTCCTATTGGCCATATCTTTAGCTGGTGTAAATGGACATAGCTCGATTACTCACTGTGTGTGTGTGTGTGTCTGTGTGTGTGTCTGTGTGTGTGTGTGTGTCTGTGTGTGTGTGTGTTTTAAATGACCGTTTAAGTTGCAAATGCTTTTCTAAGGTTGCCCTTTTTTATATGTGCAAATTTGTCTTTTTTTTTTTCTAGCTGGGCTTTTCTCTCATGTGAAGTGTTTTGGATCAAGTATATTGTTACATTAAAAACCTGTCCTTTTGAAAAACAGCTTTACATTTATAATGAGAACAGAGTGAACAATTTGCAAAGAATAACTTATTAGAGTTCAGCCTCTTTGAGCTAGCAGTGTATTTACAAGTACATTGAGACTTAGAAGCTTTCATTATTTCAACGTTTTCAGTAAACATCTTTTTTCAATGTTTATGGTGAATATTCAGCATTTGAGCTCTGTCTACATGCTCTTCACCAGAAGCATCACATGACATTTTTTCTGCTCCTGGATTGAATGAATGCACAAGCACTTTGGCACAGATACTTGTGTGGGTGAATCACAAGTTTGGTTTCCACTAATGCTCTTGCATGCGTCTTTAAAATTTGCTTTCCACCAACCTTTACGCCAGTAAGACTAGGTTGTGCGGTATTTGCAAAAGACCAAAGGCTCAAACATGAGTGAAACTAATTTGTTAAAAAATCAAAATTATGGACATCTCTTCATAGTTCTAATTCACCCACACTATTTAGAACTAGGCAGACAATTGGAAACTATGCAGCACCAAGTTCATCAGATCATAACCTTTCCCCTGATACATTACAAGGCATGCTTTATATGTGAAATCATGATTATGTGAAAATGAAGAATATGGGGGTTACGATACTCTCTCCCAAGGTACAGAATGTCACAACATGGAAGTGAGGTTTTGTTTGCATGAATGATTGTGTGGAGTAGATTTCAGGCTTATGACCTATGTTCATCTGATTACATAAATAAAATTATTTAATGGTGAAATTCATCCTGGTTTAGAAAGGCCAGCCCAGAGATTTTGAACCAGTTAAGTACCTCTTTGACTCTCAGGTGAATTTTACTCTTAGGCAGTGATCCTGCTCTCACATGCATTAAGTGTGTCCCTGCACTCATGGACAGACCCAAGGAAGTTAATGGAACTCATGCATGTGTACAAATCCCCTTCTAATACCGATCCAATTGCAAGATAGGGCCATAGCGACTAAATAAAATCCATTTTAAGTGGATGTGTTATAAGTTATTTATAACAATTTGTAAGCAATCAATTCACTGACATTTTGTGTAAACCACCCACAGGATCCTTTTAATATAAAATTAGCAAAAATCAGTTTGTCCTCCACCATTTACAAAGAGTGAAAAGGGCTAGATTTGCTGCATTAACTGTTTTGAATACTTGTTAAAAAACTGTGCAATCACTATAGCAATATAACTCAGTTAAACATTTTTCTGAATTCGTTCACGTTATTAAAATTGCTAATCTCATGTATTTTAGTACAAGGTTAGAACTCCATTATACAGCTACTGATAACTGCTCATTTGGCATGGATAATTTAGTAGAAACTTTCTACTCTATACTGTGGGGGAGAAGCAAGCTTCTGATTTTCTTAAAAGCCAGCTACAGTTTTTGTTTCAGTGCCTGAACTGCTTAATATAGATACATTTTGCAAAGGAAGTAGAGCGGCATGTACACTGGACCAACGTTTAACGAGGGAGGTAGTAATGGATTTATGGTGGTGCATTCAGTTTGTGTGTTAAACATTTCATCATTAATCATTTCCTTCCTCCAACACATAGGCAACTTGAAATTGGGATTGGGTTTATAATAAAAACAAACAACTTGATGATTACATACATATCTGAAGTAATGGAGTAAGAATATCAATGCCCTGTAGATCACTAAAGGAATAGCTTCTTCGCACAATATATTGTGTATTTACAGAGTAGTCCAGTCTGCCTGCATGCCTCTACCCACACATCGAGTTCTAGTCAATAGATGATGGAGCTGTTGTAAGAATCTGCCCTCTTCCACCTTGGATCCTCTCACTTAAAGGAGTAGGACCTGCCTAGCATTTCAGTGGTCTCCCTCCAATCTCCGACCTGTCTGCTTAGATATTGCACTGATTAAATAATCTTTACATCAGCTAAATGAAACTAAGTATTTTTCCTCCTAAATCATCTCCACTGCCTCCATTCTGTATTAGAATAGATAACTCAATCACCCCTTCTGTCACACAGGCTTGTAATATGACAGTGATATTAGGCTCCTCTCTTTTCTTCTCCCTACACGTCTAGACCATGCCCAAGTCTTGCTGTTTCTTCCTTTGCACTGTTTTGAAGGTCCAACTTGTCCTCCTTTTACTGACTGCAAATTTGTGTCATAAACATCTCTCATTTTAATTATTGTAACTTCCCTTTCTCTGACTTCCCTGATTACCCACATTGTTTCTTTTCAAATCGTGGCAGCTAAAATTGTCTTCCTCACCCACTGATCTGACCATAAAGTTTAAATTCCCATCCTTGGCTTAATAGCCCTCCATAACTCCAGGACTGCCAGTGTTACCTGGTGTTCTTTCAACTCGAAGCTCTTGGTAACTTTTACTCTGTGCAATGTGGTGTCAGGAAATAAATCAGGGGAGACACGGCTCTCTGACCGATAAATGGCTGGCACAAACAGGACAACACAAGAGAGCTTTCACTTAAAGCTAAACTTTACTTGGTCTCAAGCACCTACACACGTCCACAGCAGGTTAGTAAAACATTCCTAATCCTTGATAATTACCAAAGCTGAGTGGTTTTCGAGTGGCCCAGCGGCAGCCCGTCTGCCAGTGGGAACTGCAAGATGTACCCAGAAGGAGAGTCTAGAAGAGTCCAAGTACCTCAAAATTGTCCCCCTTATTTATACATTAGACATGTCCCTTGAAGAAAACTTGTTAAGCAAGCGGTTCCAATGGTCAAGCAAAAGGCTTCCTTCTGATTATTGATTAACCAGGTGTGGGCTTTTCAGAGTTTGCAGCCTTGAGGCCACCCAACAGACATTCCTGGGGCACAACCTCCTCTTCTAAAATGCATGTATCAGCAACTTCAGCACAATTCTTATCAGGAAGGACGTGGGGTCAAGCTGCCCATCTGTGGCACCCAAAGACCCCCTCCCTCCTGCCTTGGTCAATCTGAGGCTGTGACTTGGTCAATTTACAGCCTGCTGACTTGGCTGCTTTTAGAAACAAGTCATAGTGGTTTCAGGGACTTTACTGGTTTGCTGACATCCACCTGCATTTAGACAGCATATCCAGTTTAATTGCTTCTGAGTTAATTTCTCTACCACCCACTCTTCTACACTGCCAAAGATGCTAATATCATGCACAGATTTTCCACCTCATCCACAACCATCTCTGTGCCTTTTCTCTTATCCCCTAGGCATATAGCGCCTTCATAGGTTTGGTTTGACAAACCACAGCGCTCTCCTGTGCATGCCTAAACTGAGAAACTGAATGGCCTTGCTGCACACTTTGTCCTGCCTTCTCCATCCATTTCCTACTGTTTCTTACCCCCACTAACTGCATTCCATCTAAAACTAGATGGTAAGCTTTTAGGAGCAAGGACCATGAGTGTTTGTTTGCACTGTAAAGAACCCAACACACTTCTGGGATACTGCAGAAGTGATTGTATATACAATGTTTATTCTAGGGCACAATGCTAAGGTACAGCTCCCTGCCACTTCAGTACTTTGCTATTCTAAGTGGGGCATGTGAAAATTAAAACCTAGTTAAAGGGTATATTTTCATATTAGGCATTAAAATGTGCTTATTTAAAAAAATGAAATGATGTTGGAAAGAAGGCACTTATGCTTGTTGCATAAACAGTGCAGAAGAAGACTCTCCAGAGGTAATTAATTTTTATAGTGCAGCATATCAGAATTATCCCTGTAAGGCTTATAGAAAGATTCTTAGTGCAGTTTTAATTCAGCTTCATTCTTAATATGCTCGTGATCTAGAGTAAGCTGGGGGTGAGAAGTGGGGGTTGGAGTGAACAGGTTCTGAGAAATTCATACAGGCAGAGTTGCAGTGTCTGTGGAATGGCTTGGAGGGAACCGGCTCAGAAACAAGGCCATGGTGTTAGAATGACATCTCATTCTAACTGTGAACATACTCTACAAGCCTCTGGCTGAACGAGGGGTGGGGATGGGGAGATGGCAAGGATATGCAGCTAATATTTGAACAAGGGGTTCCCCCAAAAGATTTCCCATGAGAGAGATTTCCTCCTTAGCCTGTGACAAACTCTACAAGTACTTTCAGAGAGAATGGGGCACTGGATTGTTGGTGTTTTTCCCTTTAACTAAAACAGTTACTCATAGCTAAAGAGGAAACAGCACCTGGCAAATGAGCTAGATTATGCGCTGCCCTTTGGATGGGTGTGGTGGGGAAGAAGGGAACATTCTCTCTTTGCCTTCTACCATCTTCTCTTCCCCTTCTCCTCCTCAACACTCTTTCCTCTCCTAGCCCCACTTCTGCATTTCTGGGAGCCCAGTGGCTACTCCCTGCATGCAACTCCAGAACAAGGCCAGGCATGGCCCCATCCGTCATGCGTGCTAGCTGGGCAGATCTGTAGAGGAGAGCATGCTGAGCCATTGGCAGCATGGACAATTTTCCTGTTTACCAGGCACAATCCCTCCCACAGTATCCATACAGCTCTGTGTGTATCTCCAAGTGTGGGTTTGTGTGTACATTACACAGTCTGTCGCTATGCCTCCACTATCAAAAAAAGGGGAGTTTTACAGCAAGATAACGAATTCAAAACAGCCATCTCTCTGCAAAACCCTAGAAGGGACAAGGACTTGTACTTCATACATCAATGTAGCGAAGTAAGATCAACTTTATACCCCCCACCACCACCCACAGTTAACTATCTCTAGCTACATGGAGGAGGTAACTACACAGCTTTGTTTCCACTAGGATTTTACAATGAGATAATGAATGTGAGTTGGCTATCTTACTGTAAAACACACCTTTTTTGTCAGCAAAGACATAGTCTCAATATATTGATCTTGTTAGAACTTATCTCCACCACACTAATTCCATGTAATAAAGTCTTGTGTTCCTATGTACAGGATAGCAGCCATATTCCTTGGTTTTATGCTGGGATTTCTATTTTTTGTTGGGTTGATTCTGGGCTCTTGAATATTTTTATGTACTCCCTGTTTCCATGTTCCTAGGAGGCGTGCTTGTTATAGGATAATGTGAAATTCAGAATTCCAGATAAATACCAACTGGACACTTATTCTTACAGTATAAGCTTTTTCTCCCCCAGAAATATTTTAAATCTTCTAAAAATCAGGAAAATACACCTGAAATTTCAAAACTTTCTCAGGGAATTCCTCATTTTCTATGTCTCACCTTAGCACCATACAGACCCTCACATTGGTTTGGGTGGCTGCTTAGCTATCTTATCTAAGGTTGTCTTTGGTACTCATCACCTTAGTATCAGTTGACTTGTCTACATGACAATTTCTAATGTTTCAACACACATTCCTTAGCACATGTCAATTTGAATGGTGACTAGGAACACTTGTTTCTTTACTACGGTTCCATTTTACAATTCTATGAGTGGCCATATGTTAAACTACACCCCATATGTGGTGTACTACCTCTTTAAGGGGCAGTCTTCAGCTTACAGGCAAGACAGGTTGGGTACAATCATGGGGGATTTTGTCAGCCTCTTAGGCTGGGCTATATAATCAGGAAAAGGAAACTGAGCAAGGAAGGGGGGACCAGAAGCCATGCTGGCTGCTACAGATTGTAGCTACAGGTCACTAACTTAACCTGATCCTAAGAGACACTATTTATCTAACTATATATTTAGTTGCTCTGATTCAAGGTACTTTATCTACTGGGCTAAGGAGCTCTTCCCTGACCTGCTGCCTAAGGGAAAGGGAGAAAAGCCTCTTAGATCAATATGTGACTAGGAATTCTGCCAAATTTAGTGCCCTTTTTAAAGACAGCATTTATTTTTCCTTAATTTGGTTTTAGTCTTCCTCTCTTTGGATCCACAACACCCCTACAAAGTTTGATTTATCACCCACAGCTCTGACAGCCTGTGCCTGGTCACCTTGTAATAAATGTTTGAACCAAATTGTAAAAAACTAGCTTCATGAAATTAGCTGTCGTTTGTTCTTAATACATGGGGCTCTACTCTGGCATAGAAGGTATGTCTACAGTGCAGCCGGGAGTGAGCCTCCAGCCTGTGTAAACAGACTTGGGCTAGCTTCATTTGAGCTGGTGTATCAAAAACAGCAGTGTAGACATTGCAGCTCTGGTGAAGAGTTGAACTAGACACCTGAGCTCAGATTTAGGGGTTCTGGTGGGCTTGAGAGCTTGAGCTGCTGCAGAAACCATAGTGTTCACATTACTATTTTTACCACACTGTTGCAGTGAGGCCTTGGCTAGGCTATGCCTACTGTGAGGAGAGACTGATGAAAACCAAACCAAGGAACCCACCCCCCCACCCCGAATTATGGTGAGGGAAGGAGACCATGGGTTCCCTATTTATGTGATTTGTAAGAAGCATTATCATTACTCAGGGTACCAAATGTGTTTAAATGCTATAAGTACCTTGTAAAATCCCAAAGCAAACTCATTTTCATTTCTCATGTAACAATCTCATATACAGTATACATACATTTTTCATTAATTATATGAATTGAATTTAATGTTGTTGTTGTTAGCTATGTTACTGTTTTTATCCAGTGTGGAAACACTGTGTGCAGTTCTGGTCTCCCATGTTTAAGAAGGATGAATTCAAACTGGAACAGATACAGAGAAGGGCTACTAGGATGATCTGAGGAATTGAAAACCTGTCTTATGAAATGAGACTCAAAGAGCTTGGCTTGTTTAGCCTAACAAAAAGAAGGCTGAAGGGAGTTATAATCCCTTTCTATAAATACATCAGAGGGATAAATATCAGGGAGGGGGAGGAATTATTTAAGCTCAGTGCCAATGTGGACATAAGAACAAATGGATATAAACTGGCCATTAGGAAGTTTAGACTTGAAATTAGATGAACATTTCTAACCATCAGAGGAGTGATGTTCTGGAACAGCCTTCCAAGGGGAGCAGTGGGGGCAAAAGACCTGTCTGGCTTCAAGACTAAGCTTGGTAGGTTTATGGAAGTGATGGGATAGCCTAATTTTGGCAATTAATTGATCTTTGCTTATTAGTGATAAATATGCCCAATGGCCTGTGATGTTAGATGCGGTGGGATTTGAGTTATGACAGAGAATTCTTTTCTATCTGGCTGGTGAGTCTTGACCACATGTTCACAGTTTAGCTGATCATCATTTTGGGGGGCGGGAAGGAATTTTCTCTCAGGACAGATTGGCAGAGGCAGTGGGAGTTTTTTGCCTTCCTCTGCAGCGTGAGGCACGGGTCACTTGCTGGAGGATTCTCTGCAACTTGGAGTCTTTAAACCAGGATTTGAGATCTTCAATAGCTCAGACATAGGTGAGAGGTTTATTACAAGAGTGAGTGAGTGACCTCCGCAATGTGCAGGAGATCAGACTAAATGATCATAATGTGTTGAATGACTGGATGACATAACATCCCCCCCAATGTCTATCACTAAGTCCGTTAATTTTGTTAAGTGTCTGTTGCGCAACATGGTGGTGCCTACCCCACCCCTGTGCTTTAGGGGAATGCGGCGTCCAGGCAGCCTGGGGGGTTAGTGGTTAGCAAGTGACTTGGCCCCAGCTTGCTCTGCCCCACTGGCTCTTGGAATTGCTCAGGGATAGGGGGTTAAGGGAAGCTAGGGGGGTGGGTGGGGAGAGGTGGGGTGGGCTGGGGCTGGGTTGCTTGCTGGTGCCAGGCCCCTCACTAACCATCCAGGCTGCCCTGGACCACGTGTGCCCCTGAAGCACAGGACCCCCAAAAGTGCGGGGCCTGGGGGAGTTGCCCCAGTCCAGCCTATGGACAGGATGGCTCTGCTTGAGCACCACCAAAAATTATACAAACCTGGCACCCATGCAAGGTTATACATAGAGTCTGTGCTACAGTTAAGAATTGAAACCAGATCTTCTAAGTCCTATCCAGTTGCTTCACTGTAAGCTGATCTTGCATGCATTCAGGAGATTTCTTTATTCTTATCTAGTTCAAGACCCGGCTTGTCACTTAAGTCACAATTTGTGGTGATATCTTGAACATATTGTATCCATTTAATATACAGTGCAAAGGAACTTTTGAATCAGTGGAGGGTTGGTTTTTTTTGTTTATTTGGAAAAGATCTTTTCCTTATCACCCCCCCCCCCCGCCACCTGTTTTATATGCGTGTCTGTGTGTCCTATACCAGAAAAGTGTCCTGTTGTGTAATGAAAGAATTCATTTGTATAATGGCTCAATTATTTAAATGGGGGAAACAGTCTTCAAATTACTACTTCCAGAAGAAGAATAGTTTGTGCACCTACATTTTTTTAAAAAATAAACTTTTCCCTCTTTTATATAAAATGCAAAGTTTGGGGCTTTGATAGCATAAAATAAATGATTTGCATAATTGATTTGTAAAAGATGGATTCTTTTCTGTTTCTGCTCAAAGATCACACACAAAGTACAGGAAAAAAAGTGGCATATGGCACCTATGGAATTTTTGTTTAATACCTGACATGCAGTATCATAAACCTTGTTTACAAAGTGACAGAAAAATAATTCAGAATAACTCATTCAGAGTACACTTGACTCTGCTTATGGGTAGAAGCCATTTTTAGGAAGTTGTTCCTATTTAAGTACTCTTGCATATTGTAGATTTCTTGCTGACAATCTAAGGAATGGGAATAAGGTTGCTGACAGATGGCTTACAGATATCATTCTCAAATAACAGTATGTATAATTAGTACTATGCAGATGGTATGCAAAATGTTCTTCTTCATCCTAGCTTAGACTTAGTCTTTTTTTTTTTTTTTTTTGACAATTTTAAGAGTTGAGTTTGGAATACACTGCAACTCCATTAAGGATTGATCCCATTGCTACCTGACTGCCAGCACAGTTTAAATTAAACTCCTTGGGGTAAGGGCTGTCTTTTCATTCTGTGTTTGTAAGTGCCTAGAACTAGGAAGCCACATTATTAGGCTTCTAGGTGCTACCACAATACAAATAATATATAAGAGGTGAAAGTGAACCAATTTTTGAGTTTGCAGACCTTTAAACAGAGGAGAGGTCAGAGGCAGGACAGTGAAAAGATTTAGTTTTTCTGAATGTAGAGAATTATCTAACAAACTGGCAAAAAACATTTTTGAGCTTAATATCCCTCCTATCCCACACTAAGGACTCTACTGGGGTTTTTAAGCTAGACTCTGTGGGTGATCCTTGCTGATGTGTTTTTGACCAGGCTGATGGCAATATCTACTTCTGATACATCCTTTACAAGATGCTGAGTGGTTAAGATGCTTAACTACAATCCCAAAGGCTGTGGGTTTGTGTGGTGTTTGGTCTCATGCTGAAGGACCACCTGTAGTTCACCCAATTGCAAAATGGGTACCTGATCCATTGGGTTACAGAAGTCAAAGATGATTGGACTGTGATGCTGGCTATACCACTTCCTTGGGTACCATTGGGTATAAAAATTACATCCTTAACCACAACTACCAAATGGCTCATAGGCATGGGGAATTTTGAGGGCAAAAAATGAACTCCAGTTGTGAGTTTGTATGATTTGTTTATGATTGTATTACCATCAGATTGAGAAGCCCCACTCATAGATGAGGACCTTATTGCATTAAGCACTGTGTAAACATGAAACAAAAAGAGCTCTCAGTCTTGACCAATGGTCCATCTAGCCAAGTATCCTGTCTTCTGACAGTGGCCAGTGCGACATGACTCAGAGGGAATGACCAGAACATGGCAGTTATTGAGTGAGCCATCTCCTGTCGTCAAGTCCCAGCTTCTGGCAGAAGATGGATATAGATGGATAGGGAGTATAAGGAAACAATATGACAATATTGGTCAGCATGATGGGCAGTGGTCCCAGTGCACCAGTAGCCTGGTCATTGTTAAGTTTTTTGTAGACATCACAGCAAATATGATCTTTAAGGAGTGTTCTGAAGAAGGACTATAAGTTAGTTTTGTGGATGTCTATAGAGAGCTCCTTCAAATATGAGGGGCAGGTTGAGAGAAAGCATAAAGGTACTTGTTTGGAAGATGTGTCAAAGAGGTTGGCATCATTGGCTGATTGGAGGCAGGAGTGGACATCCTGATAGAAGAACCTTGAAAGTGAAGACTGGCATCTTTTATGTTTGATGTAATAAAGGGGAGCCAGTGGAGGGATGTGGAGAGAGACAGAGGTGAAATAGGTAACGTTGACAGGTTAGGAAAATGATCCTTGAAGCACATTCTAAACGGACATGAACAATGCAAGATTGCATGTGTCAAGGCCAGAGAAAAGGATGTTGCAGTAACTGACATGCTGGATGAGAGTTTTAGCTGTGTGGAGGGATTTAAAAAGGATGCATCTTAGAGATGTTATGCAGAGGGATGTAACATGATGTGAAAACTGAGAGAGAGGTCTGGGTTGATGCTGTTTCCCAATATACGGACCTGAGTGACAGGTAAAATGTTGTGGGGGGTGGGGTTTCTGTTCACTGTGGGAAAGACTTGGGTGGGGGTGAGGGGAGAATATTAAGAACTCTGTTTTAACCACGTTGACCTTTAGCTGTCTGCTAGGCACCCCTGAGATGTCAGAGAGACAGGTTGAGATTTTAACTTGGACAGAGGGAGACAGGTTTCGAGTAGAGGTCTAAATCTGAATAGTCTGCATAGAGGTGGTAGTTACATTTGTGTTTTTTGTGGAGATTACCAAGAGTAAATATAGAGGAAGAAGAGAAGGAATCAAAACCTCCACAGAAAGTTGGACATAGCCAACCGAGTTAAAGATGGGCCTGAGTCTTCTACTCCAGGGGTTCTCAAACTTCATTGCCCTGAAGCCCCCTTCTGACAAGTTACTTCATGACCCTAGGAGCAGAGGACCGAAGCCTGAGCCTCCCCAAGCCCTACTGCCCTGGGCAGCAGGGGAGGCAAAGCTAAAGCTCAAGTGCTTCAGCCTGAGGCTGGGGCCTGTAACTTGAGCCCTGCTGCCCAGGGCTGAAGCCCTCAGGCTTTGAGGCTTTGGGACTGGGTAGTGGGGCTCAGGCTTTGGCCCCAGAATATCTAAGCCAGCCCTACTGACCCCATTCAAAGGGGATCAGGACCCACTTTGGGGTCCCAACCCACTGTTTGAGAACTGCTATGCTACTGTATTACCTACAGGTTCCCAATGCCAAATTCCTTTAAACTCATACTGATGCACCACCTAGTGGCCAGCAGGCACTTGCACCTCACCACTTACAGAAGAATGGAAGCATCAGATAAATCTTCATTCTCAATGGGCTTCTCTACACTTACAGTGCTGTAGTGGAGTAAGAGCTTCTCCCATTGGCATAGGTACCCCACTTCCCTGAGAGGCGGTAGCTGTGTCGATGGGAGAAGCCCTCCCATCAACACAGTGCTGTTTAAAACAGGGGTTAGGATGATATAACTGTGTCTCTCACCCCCTATGTTATACCGACACAGGTTTGTTGTGTAGACCAAGGCTAAAAGTACCAGCCATCTGCCAAAATACCTGTTTGTGGGCTACACATTTCATAAACATGGGTGGATTTGGTCCTTTATCTTTCTCAATATCTACCTTATTGTCTACCTCCCCAAAACCTAGCTCACCAGGAAGCAATAGGACGAGTAGTTAATGAATGTGAGAGCTCATGAAAAGACTAGAAACAAGGCACTAGAGCAAGGCACAGCATGGATCTGTTGGGTGAGTACTTTAGCATGCATACGGTTCTAATATTTTATTTCGATATTATCTTGTAATCTTCTGAGGTTATGTTTAATCTCCACTTCTGAGTGGCCAGGACTGATAGACTGATTAAATGAGAGCTCAGACTCAGGATTTGCTTTTTTGGTCTCGTTTTATCTCTGTTATGCACACCATTATTATTAAATACAAGAATGCACAGAAGCAGCAACAAAGCTTACATAGATCTAGTACCACTTTCAGAATACCAGCAGAACAGCTTGGAGGTCACATTCCCAGCTAGAATCTTGGGCTGTCAGTCAAAGTTAGCACCTCTGCAGGTGGGTGGCATGTGCTATTCATCCTTCCAGAGATTCAAATGGAGCAATTCATTTCATCCCTGTTGTACAGCTGTTAAATCTGTTAAATGTGGCTTTTCTCCTGAAGCACCGTCTATTAGGCTGGAGCTGGAGAGATACGTGATGTAGCAAGTTACTAAGGCTAAAGGAAATGGGTGACAATCTCAAAACTTTTGAATAAGTTTTGTATACTCCCCCACACTTTGAAGTTCACCCAATGCTATTTTTGCACAGTTTGTGCTGCATGTTTCTTTATACAGGGATAGCTCCAGGCCTCTAAATGCTGCTGGAGTTATCCAACATTTATAAACTGCCCAGTTCCATAATAAAGAATAATTTATGTTGTATGGTTCTGACTTTACAGAAGGTCAATTTAACAATTCAGGAGCTAGTATTGGTCGTGTTAAGAAGAGGAATCTGTTCATTGCTGGTTCTACTGGTTGAGTGTGGATTTATATCTAATCCATTAATGTTGATTTTGGTAATTATGATCTTTTTCTAGGGTAAATTGTAACCAACTGCTGCAAAGTAATTGATAAAGGAATCCGAACATGGTCTTAGTGAGATACTGTACTTCTGCAGTTAGGCTAAGATATGAGTACAACTGTTAACCTCTCTGCCATGTTCAAATGCATCCAAAGCTTCACACTTCTCTAAAATGCAAAATAAAAATATTTCAACCACCTAGATAACATTACAATCCCCTGTGTATTATGTTAGATATATCTCCACGGAACATTTATTGAGTTTTACCTTGTTAGCGGTTGTGCTGTTGTCAGACTTAACACCTGCTATTGTGCCTTTTGGTGATGTTGTCATTGTACCTGCTGCCATACCTGCCCACTTGGTCCCTCATAAATGCTTGACAAGCTGTAGCATCTTTTCAGAAAGGATGTCCAACTTTTGAACTATGACCTCTCTCTTCTAGTAGTTCTGCACTACACACAAATGCTCCCCACAACACACACACAATTCACCAGCCAGACCCCCATCCCCACATCCTGCCTGTGCTGCTATCTGGCTTTGATGCCACCAGTTGTGCCAGGGAACAAATATGCAAATTATCCTCCCTACTCTTTCCTTCAATTCTCTTCCCACCTTCCCTGTTAGATGAGTCACCAGAAACTGCAGAATCTCAAACAGGTGAAAAGAAAGGAGTCACCATACCCACAATGGGTGTGTCACAGGAAGAGGTGGCATGGTTATGTGATGGGGAGGGGAAATGTGCCTGGGTACAGAGGAGAAGCATAGTTTGGATTTCTGGTGCCTACACATATTTGCTCCTGATAGGACATGCTGCCTCTGAACAGCAAAGATGACCATTCAGTCCTGGTCTGTGACCACTTTACATTCTTTACACAGATGCATGAGGACCACAAGGACCTCACCCAGGGAATATCTTTGGTTCAGGGGATCTTCTTGACAGATGCAACTTGACAAAGCCCTGGCTGGGATGATTTGGTTGGTGTTGGTCCTGCTTTGAGCAGGGGGTTGGACTAGATGACTTCCTGAGGTCTCTTCCAATCCTAATATTCTATGATTCTTTGACATAGCTGGCGCTACACCACCCTTTTCAGAACACACAGCTGGGGTGTTCAGGGGCTTGCTGAAAGAGTGAGAATGTCTGGAATTTCTATGCCCACTGGGCCAAAAGGGGTCCTTTTGGCTAGGCTGCAAATTAGAACAGGCTTCAGGAAGGTATTTTCTCTCTCTGTCTCTGTGTTGGGACTGGTATCAGTTCAGAGATGAACTGGTTCCAGTGAGACTAAGCAAAGTCAATTGTACAATAATAACAGTTCAGTGCACTGACAGCAATCCCACAAAAAATTTGGAAAGCTCATTTTTTTTCCTGTGCTAATTTTTCTGCAGCTGAGTCAGTACAGTAATAACAAAAGGACTCCTTTGTGGACTGGAAAGTGAATGCAGGGCATAAAGGACCTGGGAGAGTAAAACATATCAGAAAACAAAAATAGCTGCATTTTTAAAAAATATAGGAATATACTGGAGCATAGCAGAAGCCCAGCTGAGGCGCTCATTACATTTTATGGTTACTCAGTCTAAAGACTTTAAATTTAACAATTAAAAGACACTGGGGAAGAAGGCAATGTTCCATTTTGGTACATTAAACATCTTGTTTATGTTTCACTTACTGGGCTCTCAATGTTTGCAGTGGCTGTAGCTTTAACCTAGAGGGTTTCCTTTATCTTAGAGGGAAGAAAACAACTGAGGAGAAATCCCTTTAATTAGGGAGCAGGCCAAAGTACTTTGTGCAAAAAATGTTTAATCCCAGTTGGGCATGGATAAAAACTTGCACTCATTTGCAAGTGATTCGTAACTATTACCATGCAGAAAGTAACTAGTACTGTATGCTATTAAAATAAGGCAAACTCTGCGGTCTTGAATCAGGCAAAATCTCTATTCATTTCAATGGGTTTTGACTGAGTCAAGACTGTGAGATCTGTTCTCTTCTAAAACCATTTATAAAGCAGAATGGATATTGCTAATGAACAAGTGTAAAATGGAGGCATAGAACCATTTAATTTCCTCTCACTGGGCTTGATTCTGATCTCATTAAAACCAGTGTAAATCAGGAGTAAGACCGTGGTAATACCCTCTGACTTCTGGAATGATGGTGTAAATGGGAGGAGAATCAAATCCATGGATCTTGACATCTCTCAGAACCAGGAAATGTCCTCTGTTGTGTTACACCTCTAATCCCGCCTGATTTGAGGGTGAGAAACTATCTTCTGTGTAATTAGTGTCTTCTAATTTTATTATCTGTATATGTTCAGGTGCACCATCGTGTGACAGACCCTGCCACAAAAAGGTTACAATTTAAACCGACAAAGTGAGGGCTTGGGACAAGAGATATAGCATACAACTAGGCTACATGCACTTGTGGTGACATGTAGGGTATATGTAGCTACATGATGCAGTGAAAACCAGGCAGCATCTACTCGGTGGTGTGTAGGTATGCACATCAATGAAAGACTGTTTCTTTGAGAGCTCATGTTTGATGATTATCCATCATGACCCCCTAATCTCTTTGAGTCACTGCTTTTTGGTACAGGTCCACCATTTTTTAAGTAGAGTCTGCATTCTTTGTTCCTAGATGTAGGACTTCACGTTTGGTTGTATTGAGACCCATATTATTTGCTTAGTCTGTTTATCAGGCAATCCAGATTACTCTGTATCAGTGCCATGTCCTTTCATTATTTACCACTTCCCCAAACTATCTGTAAACTTTATCAGTAATTGGTTTTCTTTCTCCCAGCTCATGGATAAAAATATTAAGTAGCATAGGATCAAGAACTGATCCTGTAAGACTTCACTAAAACACTTCTGCTAGATAGTGATTTTTCTTTCACAATTACATTTTGAGACCTATTAGTTAACCAGTTTTTAATCCGTTTAGCATATACTATGTTGATTTTTGTACTGTTCTAGTTATTAATTAAAATGTCATTCAGTGGCAGGTCAATTGCCTTGCAGAATTGTCTACAATTCCTAGCTTCTAATTTATATTCATTACTATCTACTTGCCCTTTTTGAATGTCTGAGTGTTTAGTACTGTTATTTATGAACTATAATTTTGATTGATGGTAAAGACTGTTACCCATAGAGGTGATGTCATCCATACATAAAATATGTCAGACAGGCTTTTTTTGTGGTCATGATTTGCCAGTGGCAATCCATTTTAGCTGAGTTATTCTAGGATAACACTATAAAAGCTGAAGATAACAGTTATTGCATGTCATTCACCAGGGCTACTTGAGCAGAAGCATGCACATTTCCTGCTGCCTACTTGACCATCTAATTGCCCATTACATTTTAGACTGAAAACTGTTAAATATCTTCTTTTAAGATCTTTAAATGCTGTTCTTTTTATTGGAAACAAATTAAACTCCTTTAATGAAATTTTTAAATGCTTTATCTAGTATACTCTACTGTTTGCAGTCAAAAGGACTGATCCATTATATGCAATGAATCATTATTCCTAAAGAAATCACAGAACACTGTATAATGTTGTTATATATAATTATGAACACTATCATAATTGTATGATGCAGTAATTTGGACCATTATTACTGTAGCATGTTTTATGTATGGGCTGGTGTATCTTTCACTTTGAATTAATTACCTTTTCCCTTATGGGGAAACTTATTTTCAGCTGGAACTGTGAGCATTTATGAGGAGAAATCTGATAATACAGGATCTTCTGAGTTTTTTTCTAACCACCTCTTTACTCTTTCTATCATTGCTTTCATATGTGAGAACTTATTTCTAGTGTTTGACTTCAGAATGCTATCTGCAAATATGAAGGACAATTTTTCTGACCAAAAAGAGATGGGAAGCACAATACATCTAGAAATTATTTAATTCTAAAATGTGAAGGAAAACGTTCCACTTTTCATTAGGAGAGGTAGACTGGATATAGTGGATTTTACTGTGGTTGTTCAGTTTACAGGTATTAGGAGGAAATCATCACAAACCATTGGATAAAGAGGAGGGTATATAATTGACCTAATCAACTCATGAAGATTCTTCCTAACTTAAATTTTTCAAAGCTTTTTTTAAAAAATGATACAGTATATGAGATGCTGTCAATATTAACCTGAATTGAATTCAATGTGAGGGGGAAAGGACAATTATTTGGATATTGGTGGCAACCTGGAAATATATGGAATTAGACAAATAGCAACGATGATCATTGTCCAAGGTGAATTTACAGCTGAATCTGGAGCAGGGGAAGAATCTTTTCCCTGTTGACTCGGATGTAGGTGGTGATCTGTGGTACACTGATCAAGTGTCAAAATGAGATAACGTTATCCCATATGATCTGTTTCACGTGACTGTGGGTACAAACAGACAGGCAGAGGTGGACCACATTTATCTAACTGCTATCACCAGAGTGTGTAAATATTTCCTAATTCAGTAAACTAAAAATGACAATAGTGTTTCTCTCTTTCTTCCCACCCTGTACGAAAAATAGCCTGGTTAGTTCATAGCTGTCCCACAACAAGTTCTATGCACACATCCCTCCCCAGGTCAAAGTAACTAGTTTTCTATCTATTTCTTAAAGGAATTAGTTTCATGGTTGGCTTTCCTCTTGCAGAAGTGAGTTCTGTAGTGCAGATCTGCCTCATGAAACCTATTTTCAATTCTCAGCAGTAGAGTGATGGAGAGACAATTTTTCCTTCCCATGAAAACTTTTATTAGATCCAAATTTTGTTCCTATTCCTAATCACAATGAAAAGCCACAATCTTGAAAATGTTAATGAACCAAAAAACAAAAAAACATTTTGGGAGGGAGGGATAGGAGGGTTTGGAGGCGGCAGTATTTGCTCAATCAAAACATTTTGTTTCAATTTTGACTTTTTTCTTATTTAACCCTTTAGTCTAATTAGCTTATGTTTTTTAATGAAAAATAATTTTGAATTGTAAAAATGGAAATTTTCTTTGGAAAGCATCAAAACAAAACCTTTTGATGATTTCAAAACTTTTTTCATGACTCTTTTTTGATCAGGAAATTGTCAAAACCAATCCTGTTTTGCAAACAGTGCCAATTAATCATCTTTTTTTCTTCCAGCAAAAAATTCCCAACCAGTTTTACTGAGGAGCCCCTCATGTTGATCAATGATTACATTGTTCCAGTAGGGATCTTTCAGGTAGCACGGGTCAGTTCCACACAGGGCTTTGATTATCAAGGTAAAGACTCTGAACTGGACTCTGTATTCAGTGGAGAGCCAGCACAGAGCATAGAGCTTGCTAGCATGATGTGTTCACAGCTACCTATCTTGTTGATCAGATATGCTGATGTACTTTGTTAGGCAGTGTGGGTCCATTCTTAGGTTTTGTTGAATGAACAGCAATCTTCCCTGTACTCTTCTGTGTCTTATGAGAGAAAGAAGGGGAAACCATCCTCCATTCTTTAGTATTTTTGTTCGCTCTTTTCCACTGCTTCTTTTGCAATGCTCTTTAATCTATGAATTAGTGAGTGGAACTTTGGTAAAATTCACATTGATTTCAAGGGAAGCAGAAAGAAGCTGATGAGCATTTCTGAAAATCCCACTCTATGCCACTGTGGCAGCATTGATTGCTGCAGAGTTTACTAGTCTATATTTGTATATTTTTAAAATAAGTTGCAAAATTTGCATGCTATATTAACTATCTACATTGGACAAACAGAAAGGGGAGTGAGCAAAAAAAAAACCCTCTTGGAAATTGCTGTAGTCACGCAACACGTATCAGCCACACTCCATTTAAATTCTTTTAGTTAGAATACTTATTCCAATTAAATTACAAGCCACAGTAACTCATTTTACTGTATGTTTTCTCATTCATTTTGAGATAAATAGAATTCTTCTTCATCTTAGCATTTTGAATGTAAGATACTTTTAGCCATGGAAGAGTTTTCAATTCAAAGGAGACTTCCTTTTAGTTGTAAGTTTTGTGCATGTAACTTGCAGTTTGATTCTCAACAGACTGAAAAGGAGTCTTGTTGCTTGAAGCAAAGGAACATGTCAACTGTGGTTATCATATGCTCTGTTTATCACAAACAATTGAGACTTTATGGAAGTTATTCATAAATATTTACACACGATGATCATTAGGTATTAGGTACCTGCAGTGTAGCTGACTTATGTTTATGAAACACTCTCTCTGGAGATGAGTGAGCATTTCAGGGAATCCCAGCTAATAGGAAACAAGTATTTTTTTTTTATGTGCCCAGGCCAAGTCAAAGAGAGAATGTATTCTTTGAAAAAGCTAGCAATAGGGAAAACAAAAGGAAGCTAAAGGATTGAGATGGGGTTGGGAAGGAAGAGTGAAAGCAGCAAAGGATGAGACTGGAAAAAGGTGGGAAGAAGCAAGAACAAGAAGGAAACAAAAAGTAAGTGTGAAGAAAGGAAAGCAAAACAGAAGTGCAATAAAGAAAGGTATGAGGAGGGCCAAGAACCAATGGCAAAATGGGATGGATGAAAAAAAAAGGGAAAGGATGCAGTAGAGAAGACTAAATCTTTCTAATCACTCTGTTTGTCAAGAAGGCTACAAATGAAACAATTAAATGACAACCAAAGCTGCCTGATCATTGCCATTTCCCCCCCAACTGTTATTGATAACAGCAATCTGCTTGCCTCTGAGAACATGTAATTATACAGTTAGCATCACACTGGCTGCAAAACACTCATTTGCATTCACAGAGAATACTAATTTCATTTTGATTCAGTCAGATGACAGCAAACTTTCTCATGTTTCAGTTACTTTTTCAGTCTTCTCTTCTCTTCCCAATCTTTGCAGACCTCTGTTTGCTTTCCTGTAGTCTGAACTCAGTTGATGAAGACAAAAGAAGTATTGGAAAGATTAGGTAAAAATAATAGGAAAAAATAATTTCAAATATTAGATGGCGAGCTGTCATCTAAGACCAGGATTCTCACCTCAGGTGTGTAAGAGCTTGAAAGAATAATAAATGCCCACACCATACCTAGCTCAGTCGACTATATTCTTTCATTCTTTCAGATGATACTGCAGTATCTGTTTATTTTCTTCCAGAGCTGAATGGAAGTAGCACATGGGAAAGTACACATTCATAGCATCTTTTTCATCTGCATTCTATGTGTATGGGGGTTTCTGTGAGGTGCTAGTAAGAACTACTATAGTTCATTGATTTCAGCTGGTTTTTAGATGGGCAAATTTGGAAAAATCACATTCTGGAAAATTGTGGGTATTTCTGAACTTCTCTCAACCATTGAAGTGTTCTGACTATCCAATATGACTATCAACCGATAGTCACTTATGCCAGTGTTAGAGCCTGATCACGTTGCCCACTAAGGCAATGACAAAATTCCCATAGACTTCAAGAAGGTCAGGATTGGGCTTTGCTTGGTTTCACACTTCAATAGTCATTCTAGACTTACAAGTATGAAACAGAGAGGAAAATTTGGCCCTCTAACTCTTTATTGTGTGTGGTTTTTCCAGAGTTGGAGTGAGCAGGATCAAAACTTCAGAGCCAAACTCCATGAACTTTAGAAATATTCAGAATCTGAAACCAGATCCAAATGTTGCACCCTGTTCCTGTCTCTGTTCAAAAGAAGTGCTTCTGCATTGCACCAACAATAATTGACCATCATGCTCTGATACACATTCAATAGTTACCTTCACTGGCAGCAAAATTAAAAAAATGGAAATTGGCCATAACTTATTGATAACCTGAGCTTTGGAATGTACAGTGCATGCTCTTAAAAACTTTATTATGGTTTTAGATTGTGACTTCAGTATCTGTAGACATACCTGAGCTAGCTTTGATCTAGGTAGCTTGAGTATAAAAATAGCTGTGAAGTTGCAGCCTCCCCATTTAGCTACTTGAAGTGGTCTAGCTGGGCTTGCACAGTCTGTATTGCCACAGCTTCACTGCTGCTGTTGTTTGAGCTGGATCAAAGAGAACCTGGTATGTCTACACATGTTGCAATCACACCTCTGACTGGAGAAAAGACATACCTTGTTGCCAAGAAGGCTAACAGCATATTGGGCTGCATTAGTAGGAGCATTGCCAGCATACGAAGGGAAGTGATTATTTCCCTCTATTTGGCACTGGTGAGGCCACATTTGGAGTATTGTGTCCCGTTTTGGGCCCCCCACTACAGGAAGGATGTGGACAAATTGGATAGTCCAGTGGAAGGCAATGAAAATGATCAGATTGCTGGGGCACATGATTTACGAGGAGAGGCTGAGAGAACTGTGGGTTTAGTCTGCAGAAGAGGAGAGTGAGGGGGGATTTGACAGCAGCCTTCAACTACCTGAAGAGGGGTTCCAAAGAATCATAGACTCATAGAATCTTAGGGTTGGTAGACCTCAGGAGAATATCTAGTCCAATCCTCTGCTCAAAGCAGGACCAACACCAACAAAGAGGATGGAGCTTGGCTTGGCTGTTCTCAGTGGTGTCAGATGACAGAACAAAGAGCAATGGTCTCAAGTTGCAGTGGGAGAGGTCTAAGTTGGATATTAGGAAACACTATTTCACTAGGACGGGAGGTGGAGCACTGGACTGGGTTACCTAAGGAGGTGGTGGAATCTCCTTCCTTAGAAGTTTTTAAGGCTCGGCTTGACAAAGCTTTGTCAACTGGGATGATTTAGTTGGGGATCGGTCCTGCTTTGAGCAGGGGGTTGGACTAGATGACCTTCTATGATTCTAAGTAGGGATTTTACTTGTTCCAGAGATATACCTTTATATTTAAAATGTGGAAAAATAATAATTTCTCTAGAACTGGAATTAATTTCTTCAAGTGTACTTGCTGAGTTTAAGGGTAACCTAAAGGTATTCACATAATACTCACCTGCTTCTGCTCTTTTCTGCCTTAAGAGTTCTCCAGTAGCATTTGTTCTGAAAATTGTATATTGGATTTCTAGGTTTAATGAGATATGTGATGTGCTCTTTACACTGATGATAGTTTGTTTTATTTTTAAATAGCTAACGGACGCTTTTAGCATTATTTTTACCCCTCTACTTTCTATGCACATTTGAAGCATTACCTCATGTGCTTGAAAATACCAATTTTAGAAAGCAATGTCACACATTTGAAATACTATTGTATAATAATAAATCCCTGTAAATAAATTATGTGCTTATTCTTTTAATGATTAATTTACTTTTAATTGCAATTTCACTTTGAAATACTAATTCTGTTTACATCCTGTACTGCGAGATTGCCAAAAGAGAGCATGAAACCTTCAGTGTTACACAAAATATATTGACCAAGGTCCAAAGCACCATGCATCCCCATGTTCAACATATTTTCTGTGCTATGCTTGGAACTACTATAACTTGAAAGGGGAACGGAGTACCAAAGCCAAGGGACATAATAAATGCGTAGTTACTTTACAGTGCACTATTAAATTGATTATTGACTTTCAGCTTTGCATAAAGATTGTAAAGGATATACGTTTATCTAACAGGAAATAGTAGAGTATATAATAAAACATGAGAAACTAATGAGTATAGCACTTTGATGTTCAGTTTTGTGTGTCTAGTAAATTACTTGAGCAAAGATATAAAAAGGACAAGTTTTATATATCACATCTCAACTTGTGTGCTGTTTCTGACTAACACTATGATATTTAGCAGCCCTTTCCTTTAGCTGCTAGCAAGATAAATTAAACAAATTTTATAAACGTAGTTTGACTTTCATGACCTTCAGGGCTGGAAAGTGGACGGGAGTGCATGGTCTCACGGATTATACTTAAGGACACTCTCTTGTAAATCTGCAGGGGAAGAAAAAACAACATTGTGAATTATCAGGCTTTGCTAATTTTCACACATTTCCTGTGAAATGTAAGATTTATTTAACTGTTTTTTTTTCTGGTGTGGAGGCAGTCTTCTTACTGATAGCATGAATAGAGGTTGTGTTAGTTTGTTTCCAGACTCGCCAGCTAACATGCAGCAGTGGTAGAGATGTGTCCTTTGCTGTATCTCATTCATTTTTGACTTAGGCTCTGATCCAGGATCCAGCAAAGCAACTTAAGCACATGTCTAACTTTAAGCAGGAGACTATTCACGTGCTTAAAGTTAGGCAAGTACATAAATGTTTTGGTGGCTCATGGCCTTAATTGAGATGTTAACCTCAAATTTTAGGGATGGAGGACCTGATCCATAGCCAACTGAAGTTGAAGGGAGTTTCCTCACTTACAGAGGATGAAAATCAGTTAGAGGTACAGAGAGAGGGGTGACATATCTATAGCTTCTTTCCCTCTCTCTCTCTCCCTCCAGTGTGAGATAATTATGCTCATTTGGGAATATGCTGTTGACCTGTGCTATAACATGGTCACCAGGACTTGTGATATATATACCAAGTGGCACATAATACTTCCTGGAGGTTTCGGTTCAGTGACCCTATGGGTGAATCATACTGCTCTTACAAAATAATATTTTAATTTGTGAGCTATGTAATCAGAGGATGCTTATGGTTTCTATTCAAAGCTCCCAATGGCTTTCAATGGCTAGTTTTGCTTTTAAAAAAATAATTGGCATGATATGGCCCATCGTCCATCTTCTATTTCAAAATCAGTATGGAAGAGAAAGTATGCACATAAAATTTCTTATAGGGAATGGTTCAAATAAATATTCATCAGGCATAGAGTACGATTGTCATATGCTTAATCTGGGCTGCAAGAAAATTTGATTAAAATAGATAAAATTAGAACTATAATTCCACATATTCAGTTTTTGGTAAGATATCTAGATATAGATATAAATAAAATATGTTGTCTCCAAAAGTTGATAGGGTAACATAGACTGTATTGATATTTGTCATCTTGTAGTTAATCAAATGTGAAGTCTGTTTTGTGTGTTTGTTAAGTTATTTACCTACAGTAGCATTGGAACCCCTACCATGTGCATGTGTAGCATCATTGGAGGAATGATCAATGTTCTGTTGAGATGCCAACGTCTCAATGGCTAATTCTAAACCACATGTAAAATCCTGAATAAAATTTACATTATCTTTTCCTGCTTTTAAAAATGAGACATTTAGTCTCACCCTCATTCTTACTGTCCAATGGGTAACATGGCTCAGTATTAGCTGTTGGCACACAGGAGAACAGGAATTACTCTTTCAAAGCCAGTCATTCTTTAACAGATGGACAATGCCTGAATAGGTGAAAACATGACACGGAGGCCTGTTCCATATTTGTAAGCCTTTCTGTGAACAAAGGCAAACAAGTACAGTGTTAAACTAACAAGAAAAGGGCATGGCAAAAGAGGGAAGAAATGAACTCTCACTTAGAGCTAAATCCTTGTGTGGAGAACAAAAGTAATCAAGGCACCAAGGGACGTGAAGAGAAGAAATTCTTTAATTACCTATACACCAATGTTAGAAGCCTGGGTAATAAAAAAGAGCTATTGGAATTGCTCATACAGTAGTATATATTCAATATAGCTGGAATAACTAAAACCTGTAGGAAGATTTGCATGATTAGAATGTTAAAATTAATGGTTATAACCTATTTAGGAAGGACTGATTAGGCAAGAGGGAAGGAGTAGAGGCACTCTACCAAAAAAATGGCTTTTCCTGCTTCTGAGTCACTGACAACTTGGAAGAAAATGATCTTGAATGCTTTATGGATCAATGTCCTAAAAGGCAAAGCACAAGATGGGGTACTACTATGTGCTATGGACCACCAAATTTCTGTTCTGTGAATGGAGAAAAAAGCCAGATCTAACAGTAACTCACGAGGCTGTTACACAGCAGCAATTAAATTTAAACCTTGTCAAATGAGTAGGTCCAGATAACTTGAATCTGTGAGCTTTAAAAGAGCTGGCTGAGGAGCTCGCTGGACCATTAATGCTGAAAATTTTAATAAGTCTTGGAACACTGGGGAAGCTCCAGAGAACTGACGGAAAACTGATTTTGTGCCAATATTTAAAACCAATAAACAGGATAACCTGAATAACGATATGCCTGTCTGCCTGACATCAGTCCCAGGTAAAATAATGGAATGGTTGAACATGAGCTCCTCGTGTGAGACTGCAGCCAGAAGGACTAATGTGATTCTTAGATGTATAAAATGGAATGTAGAGTCAGAGTAAAGGGGTAATATCACCCTTCTATTTGGCACTGCTGAGATCTTTAGTAGAGTACTATGTCCAGTTCTAGTGTTCACATTTTTAAAAGGATGTTGATAAACTGGAGAGAATTCTCAGAAGATCTACAAGAATGATTAACAAACTGGAAAACATTTCTTTATTAAAAAAAGATTCAAGGAGCTGAATTTATTACTTTATTTAAGAGATGGTTACGGGGTAATTTGATTAATCTATAACAATGGTGGGCAACCTGCGGCCTATCGGGGTCATCTGCTGGTGGGCTGTGAGACAGTGTTTACATTGCCCAGCCGCAGGCATGGCCTCCTGCAGTTTGCCGTTCCTGGCAAATGGGAACTGCGGCTCTTTAATCTAGCAGTCAAAGGTATAACAAGACACAATGGCTGGAAGTTGAATCTAGATATATTAGACTCAAAATAAATTTCAGATGATTAACAATGAAGATAATTAAACATTGTAACAATTTACCAAGGATTTGGGTCATTTTCCTAGTAATTGAAAGTTTAAAAAATCAAGATAGAATGCTTTTGTTCAAACAGGCCTTTATTCAGGGAAGTCCATTGGTCTGTGTTACATGGGTGGTCACACTAGCTGATCACTGTGGTCCTTTCTGGCCTATGAAAAAGCAATGGAAAAACAAAGGTTGAAAAAAATCATGATTTTTGGATTGCCGTATAAAATATACAGAAAAAGAAGGCCACCATCAAATGAATCACTGTGAAACTTCTGAAAAGTAAGACTATCACACAAGGATAAGTTATGCATGAATTGACACCTCTGAAAATTTCCCACTTATGTGAAAGAATCCTGTGAGAAAGTAGAATTTGGTTCTTGATTAGCTCTAAAAAAATCAGTGTGACAAGTTTAGGAAAAAGTGATAGTACTGTAGTAGAATGCAAGTGATTTACATTCTCCAAATGGGTTCCATTTAGAAGGTGACCCTGAGGGCACAGTATTATATCCTAGTACATCATCAAATGCCAGGCCTGGCAGTGAATGAGCTGAAGGTCAAGAATTCTTCATCTTTTCATTAAATAACCAAAATGGAAATCAAAGAACAATTTTTTTAATAAAGGAAAATCAACAGCAATAGTGGCATCAAGGTTAGAGCTATTGCTTGCAGAGGGATTACTATTAAAGCCTGCTCGATTTTAAATAGCAAGGTTGTTGGGGTTGAAGACCATGAGCTATTTTCTTCCAGTGCAGTGACCTTTTGTAGTAATTTTCCTTTGGGCAAATGAAAATAGGGGGGAAAAGGAAGGGAAGAACCTCAGCTGTTTGTTGTGACCTATTTATATTCTTATTAGGAGCTCAAGATTCTGTTTTATTGATAATCCTTTTTATATACTTTATTTGGAAACTCATGAAGTATTTAAATTTAATGCTTAGGGAAAACACCAACTTCTATGATTCCAATAGTCTGCCTTCTGTGAATAATTGTGTTCTTTCTAAGCAAATATGTAATTATTACCTGAATTATTATGTTGCTGCTTTATTCAAAGAGAGGTGCAAAATGTTAAGTCTTCTTGCAAGGATGGGATTTTCATTTACCGTATATTTTTAAAAGTGTTTTAATCATTTTAAGAACATAAGTATGCTGCTTTGGTCTGAAACACACTGAGATACCAAAGAAAGGACAAATATCTTTCTCTTTTGATCATATAGTGATTAAAATAAACTGATGAATGTAATCTGCTGTAGACCTTTTAGCCATGCCTGTATGCGTAATATATGCTAAACTTCCTTTCTCATTGCTAAAGTCAGCAATGAGTCCACTTTCTATATACTGTAATCTCTCTGTGAATAAATGTACAGGTCATACCATCAATTGGTAGCATAGGTGTGTCTAAGAACATATTTACAGCAGAGTCCTAGCTAATCTGGGCAACAATCCAGTACAGTATCCAAGTAATTATTGTATATTCTTCTTTCATTGTGTGTTTATTCTGCTTCAGGGAAATAACATATTCTCCTTTCTTCTGCACAGTGACAGACCAAGTAAAGAGTACAGGAATATTCTATTAGCTGAGCTAATGGAACAGCTCTTTCTGATAAACTTATGTAGCTCTTTGGAGGTGTCATGTTTTGCGTGTTCAGTTTCAGTCTGTTTCCTAGATATGTTATCAACTAAAGAAAGGTTCCTTCCTCCTATTTTCCTACATTATTCTAGAAGCCTCACTTGCTGCTAATTAATGTGATGGCACATAGACACTAATGCTGAGAGAAAATATTGAAAGGAAATCTGCATATGTTTATTTAACTATGTAAACAAATCAGTTAAGACTGTATTTGGACCCCTTCTAGGACCAGGGCTGGCCCACAACATTTTGGCATCTGAGGCAGGGAGCTCAAATGAAGCCCCCATGTCCCCCTGCTTGGGCCAAAACTTTCAAAGGTCTCTTGTGCTCTTCTTCCTCCATTATAGCATTCTACTATCTCTGTGCATCTAGAGCAGAGAGAATACATATGCACTAGCAGCAAACACAATTTTCTACATTCTGGATCCTAGTGGTACTTCTCCCCCATCCCCAACAGTCTGGCACCTGAGACAGCCACCTCAGTTTGCCTTATGGCAAGGCCAGCCCTGTCTAGGATGGGTTTTTCTAGAAAACTTTTTACCAGAAAAATGCTCTCAAAACAATACATTTAAAGCAAGTACTGAATATTTTTGAAAAACAGATTTTAAAATGATGACCAGAAGTATTCCCACTGAAAACCTGGTTCAGAAGAAAACTATCAGAATTATTCCAGTTGGTACATTACCTCGTGGATTAAAGAGTTCACGAGTTTCCGAAGCCTAGAAAAGGTTAGGCAGTGAAACTTTGCCTATTAACATCTTCAGAGAACTTGGCCTGTACTTATATTGATAGAGCCATCTGGCTGTCATTACTTGGGATGTGCACCATTTGCCCTCAGGGAAATGAGGGACTTAAATGCCAAAATAAATGTACTATGCCACAATTTTAAATATATATTGAATTGTTTTACCACTCCTGTCTTTATCTTTTTCCTGAGGCTATAGAAGCCCTGCAGTGCTCAAATTATCTGTGAACCTTTGTGAAAATGCATGCTCAAAGCCTCACTATTACTTTTTGTATTAATCCCCTCTTAAATTTTGCAGATGCTTTTCTTAAAGGATTTCTCATTCTCAGCCCAGAGTATTCCAGAACATACAATAAGAGAATTGCTAATTGGGGTTGGAAGAGAAGAAAGGTGGAGATCGAGACATCAAATGAGGAAGGAAATAACCCTCACTGCTAAAATCCTTTGTACAGCATTCAATCTGTAGTTGGAGATGAGGGAGAGGGAGAGATGCATTAATCATTTTTGACGGGTAAATTTCATCCTTGTTAATTTATTTATGTGCAAGAGAAGGATAAGGTTTGACTGAGATGAGGGGAAGCTGTCAAGGTGAATTAAAAAATAGCATAAAACTATACGGTTTAGTTTTGGCAACTTTTTGCCCCTAATTATTCTCACATAAGTGAATAGGACTGTAAATGTCTGAATAACATGTGCTATTCATCAAAACTATTACATGAGAACTAAGTATACTTTCACTCACCTTTAATACCTACGTGCCAGTTTTATGGAGCAAAACTGAATAAATGGAACATAAATTGAGTATTTTATGGAATAAAATAGAGAGAACAGATGGTTCAGTGGCTAGAGTGCAATCCTAGGTTGTGGAGACATAGGGACAGAGGACTGGAAGGGATGTCCATTGAGTTCAGTTCCCTACTATTAAAGGCAACCCCTTCATATAATCCAGTTAATAAATTTATCAAGATGTGCTTAAAAGTAGTTGAGGAGTTTGCCCCACTACTCTTATTGTTGTTGTTCCAGAACTGTGCTCCTGGAGACAAAGATTCCATTCCCTGTGTCACTCTAAGTGACTCACTGTCTGTGCCCCAAATGTAAAATGGAGATAACAGCATTTCCCTCCCTCACAGGAGTATTGAGGATAAATACACCAGAATTGCTCAGGTGACTATGGTAGCCATATAAATGCTGAAGAAAGATGGAAAGAATAATAGAAAATGCAGTGGTCACCATGCGGCCATAGCTGTAGCACATTTCTTTAGAATAATTTACTGGATCAAATCAGTATATAAGTATTTATTTTTTTAAAAAATAGAATGATAAAAATGTGCTAATGCTTGAATCTACATTAACTAAATTTCATGCTTACAAAATTGTGTCTCTTTGATATGGGTGAAAAATGTGAGAGGTTGATAATGCTTTAGATAGAAAATAAGGCAAGCAGAAGAACTATATTCCTTTGGGAAATAATATAGTCTCCCTTGTTCCACATCCTGCTTCTAAATGTACTTTTATTGTTAGATAAGATCTTAAACTACTTTATAGTAACAGTATAAGCAGAAATACACCTTCTGGATAAATACTGTAAAAAGGAACAAATCAGTAATGATTGCAAGCAATTTAGTTTTGCTATGTTTATATGCAGTAACTGACAAAATGCTGTTAATTGGTTTAATTGTTTATTTGACAGACTCTGAATATGCAGCCACATCGCAATTAGATTAGTTTAACTCTGAACTCATTACACAGCAACAAAAGATGCTGTAGTCTGTTTATTGTTTGTAGTGATCACTACCTGCATCTGGTGTAGAGCTGAATTATCATACAGGGGCTTGGTGGCTGGACTTAATAGTATGAGCAAAATTCTCAGAAAGCCATCAACCTGGCCCTAGGTTTGTGTCAACAAGGATCTATATACTCTACATAAAGACTAGACTCTCCAACTGATATTAGGTCTCCACTGTTCTAAGTGCTGTGTAGACACACAGTGAGAGGCTCTGCTGTGAAGAGTTTATAGTCTAAATAGACAAGCTAGGTGAAAGGTGGCAGAAAGGTGTTTGAGGTGAGAAACTGAAACACAAAGGAATTAAGTGATGTATCCAACATCAAACAGGATGTCTGTGGGAGAACCAGGAGTTGAACCCAGATCTTCTGAGACCCAGCCTTAACTGTTCATCTGTATCATATTTGCTTACATAAATCTTGGAGGGGAGATAATCATGCCCCCCAGATCTGCAAATAGAGAGGATAGTCCATGTACAGATCTCCATTGAAACTGATGTTAGGCTGAAATGAAGATTATAAAGCAAAGATGATATATCTGAGTTGGTTTTTACCTTTTCTATGGAGTCATTTTTGTGGTAATCCTCTGTCTTTAAAGGGTATGCCAGGACAATTCTGGCCAGGGGATGCTCTGCTAGCCTGATCACATCACAGACACTGTCAGGTAGTGGAGCTGGAACTTCTGCAATCACAGAACTGGTGTGGAAGCACAAGGCCTCCATGTAGATGGCCCATGATCATAGAATATCAGGGTTGGAAGGAAACTCAGGAGATCATCTAGTTCAACCCCCTGCTCAAAGCAGGACCAATCCCCAATTAAATCATCCAACAGATTTTTGCCCCATATCTCTAAATGGCCCCCTCAAGCATAGAGCTCACAACCCTGGGTTTAGCAAGCCAATGCTCAAACCACTGAAGTATCCCATCCCTCCTCCACAAGGGGATTATGATGCAAGGAGACAAAATCCAGCCCCTCCAGTGGAACTCCACAAGGAATATTCTTGTAGACCTGTTCAATTTTGTGGGCTCTTACTATGGCATCAGACACTACGTCACCAGCACTCCCAGCTATCTCTGTGACACCGCTGACTTCCTGAGAAAACTACAATGCATTGGTGATCTTCCACAAAACACCATCCTAGCCACTATGGATGTAGAGGCTTGCTACACTAACATCCCACACAAAGATGGAATACAAGCTGTCAGGAACAGTATCCCTGATGATGCCACAGCACAGGTGATTGCTGAGCTCTGTGACTTTGTCATCAAACACAATTATTTCAAATTTGGTGACAATATATACCTCCAGACCAGTGGCACTGCTATGGGTACCTGCATGGCCCCACAGTATGCCAACATCTTTATGGCTGACCTGGAACAACGCTTCCTCAATGCTCGTCCACTCACGCCCCTTCTCTACCTGCGCTACATTGATGACATCTTCATCATCTGGACCCATGGGAATGAAACTCTGGAAGAATTCCATCATGATTTCAACAGCTTACACCCCACCATCCACCTCAGCCTGGACCAGTCTGCACGAGAGGTACACTTCCTAGACACCACTGTGCAAATTATTGATGGCCACATTAACATCACCCTATACTGAAAACTTACCGACAGCTATGCCTACCTCCATACCTCCAGCTTCCATCCTGGACACACCACACGATCTATCGTCTACAGCCAAGCACTGAGGTACAATTGTATTTGCTCCAACCCCTCAGACAGAGACCAACACCTACAAGATCTTCACCAAGCATTCTCAAAATTACAATACCCGCACGAGGAAATAAGGAAACAGATCAACAGAGCCAGATGTACCTGGAAGCCTCCTGCTGCAAGACAAGCCCAAGAAAGAAACCAACAGACCACCACTGGCCATCACCTACAGTCTTCAGTTAAAACCTCTCCAACGCATCATCAGTGATCTACAACCCATCCTGGACAATGATCTCTCACTTTCACAGGCCTTGGGAGGCAGGCCAGTTCTTACCCACAGACAACCCGCCAGCTTCAAGCATATTCTCACCAACAACAGCACACCACGCCATAATAACTCTAATGCAGGAACCAATCCATGCAACAAACCTCGATGCCAACTCTGCCCACATATCTACACCAGCTACACCATCACAGGGCCTAACCAGATCAGCCACACCGTCACTGGTTCATTCACCTGCACATCTACTAATGTAATATATGCCATTATGTGCCAGCAATGTTCCTCTGCTATGTACATTGGCCAAACTGGACAGTCTTTATGAAAAAGGATAAATGGACACAAATCAGATATCAGGAATGGTAATATACAAAAACCTGTAGGAGAACACTTCAGCCTCCCTGGACACACCATAACAGATTTAAAAGTCACCATCTTGCAGCAAAAAGAACTTCAAGACCAGACTGCAAAGAGAAACTGCAGAGCTGCAACTCATTTGCAAATTTGATACCATCAATCTAGGATTGAACAAAGACTATGAGTGGCTAGCTAACTACAAAAGCAGTTTCTCCTCTCTCTGTGTTCACACCTCCAGATCAGCTGCTAGAAGAGGACCTCATCCTCCCTGATTAGAGATGAGATAAACTGGTTCAGCCTGATTGGACTAACCTTGTTATCTCTCACCTGGTCCTTGCCTCTTATTTATTCCTGCCTCTGGATACTTCCACTGTATGCATCTGACAGAGTGGGTATTAGCCCACGAAAGCTTATGCTTCAGTACTTTAGTTAGTCTTTAAGGTGCCACAGGACTCTTTGTCATAATCTGTACAGAGATTCCTAATGTTTTATTTTAATTGGTCCATGTTATAATCCCAGTCACTTAATGTTTCTTTATGCACTTATTATTATTTTTGCTATTTATCTGTTTGTTTTTTTAGAACATGCAATTGTTTCTTTAACAGAAAACCAATGCAGAGCTTTTGGATTGCTTTTATTTTTGATATGCTGTTTTTCAATTTAAACCCTGTGTCTGAAAAATTTTACAAAGCAAAAGCTATACAGTTCTCATTTAATGCAGTCTTTGGTCTTGATTCTCAAACAGTTACAGATGTGTTTAACTCTAAGCACATGAGTAGCTCCATTCTAAAATTAATGTCTTCATGAGTAAGTGTTTGCAGGAGTGGGATCTTTGTGTGTTTCAATGTGTGCACAAAGTGAATGCAAACGTAGTTCTTCTAGAAATCTTTGAAGTCACTTTAAATTGTATGCAGCTACTTAACAATAGCCATTGGCCATTATCTTTGAAAATTCGTGGTGACTGGGGGAGGTCCTGGACGATTGGAAAAAGGCAAATATAGTTCCCATATTTAAAAAAACGGAAGGAAGAGAACCCCTGGGAACTACAGACCGGTCAGCAAAATCCCCAGCAAAATCATGGAGCAGATCATCAAGGAATCAATTTTGAATAACATGGAGAAGAGGAAAGTAATCAGGAACAGCCAACATAGATTCAACAAGAGCAAATCACACCTGACCATGCTGATTGCTTTCTATGATGAGCTGACTGGCTCTGTGGATATGGGAAAAGCAGTGGATGTGATGTATCTTGACTTTAGCAAAGCTTTTGATATGGTGTCCCACAGTATTCTTGCCAGCAAGTTAAAGTATGAATTGGATGAAAGGACTATAAGATGGACAGAAATCTGGTAGATTGTCGGGCTCAGTGGATAGCGTTCAATGGCTCAGTGTCTAGTTGGCAGCTGGTATCAGGCAGAATGCTCCAGGGATCGGTTTTGGGGCTGGTTTTGTTCAACATCTTTATCAATGATCTGGATCAGGGGTCTCCAAACTTTGAGACGAGGGCCATATTAGATTTTTGAAGGGGCTTTGCGGGCTGAAGCGACTGAAAAAATTCAATATATGCAAATATATGCAAAATCCCCCCCTTTGCTCCTCCGGCTGCTGCTGCCTCCCACCCACTCCTCCTGCCGCTGCCATGCCCCCACCTTTGCTCATCCGGGCCACTGCCATGGGGACACTCACCCCTTCGCACATGGGGCTGCCGGCAGCAGCTTGTGGGAGTAGGGCAGTGGCGGCTTCTTCATGTGCCTGCTCGGCTGGAGGGCTGGACAAATCAAAGCAAAGCATGCCGGATCCGGTCCCCGGGCCATAGTTTGGAGACCTCTGATCAGGATGATGGGGTTAATTGCACCTTCAGCAAGTTTGCAGATGACACTAAGCTGGGGGAGAGGTAGATACACTGGAGGGTAGGGAAAGGGTCCAGAATAACCTAGACAAATTGGAGGATTTGGGCCAAAAGAAATCTGATGAGGTTTAATAAGGATAAGTCCAGAAGCCTGCACTTAGGAAGGAAAAATTTCATGCATGGCTACAGGCTGGGAACTGATTGACTAAGCAGCAGTTGTGAAGAAAAGGATCTGGGGATTACAGTGGATGAAAATCTGGATATGAGTCAGCAGTGTGCCCTCATTTCCAAGAAGGCTAATGGCATATTGGGCTGTATTAGTAGGAGCATTGCCAGGAGGTCAAAGGAAGTGATTATTCCCCTCCATTTGGCATTGGTGAGGCTTCATCTGGAGTACTGTGTCCAGTTTTGGGGCCCACACTACAAGAAAGATGTGGAAAAATTGGAAAGAGTCCAGAGGAGGGCAACAAAAATTATTAGGGGGCCTGGAGCACATGATTTATGAGGAGAGGCTGAGAGAGCTGGGATTGTTTAGTCTACAGAAGAGAAAGCTGAGGGGAGATTTGATAGCTGCTTTCAACTACCTGAAAGGGGATTCCAAAGAGGATGGATCTAGACTGTTCTCAGTGGTACCAGATGACAGAACAAGGAGTAATGGTCTCAAGTTGCAGTGGGGAAGGTTTAGGTTGGATGTTAGGAAAAACTTTTTCACTAAAAGGGTGGTGAAGCACTGGAATGGGTTACCTAGGGAGGTGATGGAATCTCCTTCCTTAGAGGTTTTTAAGGTCAGGCTTGACAAAGCCGTGGCTGGGATGATTTAGTTGGTCCTGCTTTGAGCAGGGGACTTGACTACATGACCTGCTCAGGGTCTCTTCCAAACCTAATATTCTACAATTCTATGAACATTTTATCTTAAATTCCATATTAAATGCTCTGAATTAATGAGACTTTACTGAAGTAGATCTGACATCTTGCTAATGCTATATAAATTAATGATCATTAGTTTCATACACAAAATAAGAAATTTGTCTCTAGGTTAAAGTCCCAGAGGAGATGGGAAGACACAACACCTAATAATAAATTCATGATCTGTCTTACAATGTAGTTTGACTTGGAAGAATACACCATTTTGGGCATATATTATATACTTAATCTAGACTAAATTAACTCCCAGAACTGTGTGGCCAACCAAAAGTTTATACATCACTTCACACTCTCACAAATAAGTAAAATGAGGCTTTGGTGGTGCATCTTGAGCATGAGCAAACTTCTCCCTATGATCAGAATTTGGATGCATGATTTGTGTAGGGAGCAGACATGTAAAGTCTCATTCTTTGAGTGTGACACTTGCTCATTGGCTCATGGTTCCCAGGCACATGCATTCCTAAGCTTATCTCACTAGTTCTGAGTAAATATATAAAGATTTTAAATATTTTTACTCAGGTGCTGAAAGAGACAACAAACGAGTTGTAGGTTTGGTCACAAAACAGGTTGTACAGAAGTTGGAAGACCAAAGGGATATTAGATCTCTTGCAAAATGGAAGTTCTTTTGTGCAGCCAGCACATTCTATACGAGCGTAGACAAGCATGCATGTGAGAAGTTAACTTTCAATGATGAAATATTAAAGATGGCAGCGTTTGTGAACTCTGAGATTAGGGAAAACTATACTTTCGCACGGGCTGAACATTTTGTTGCAGGTACCAGCACATGTTCAATCTCTTGCCAACTGAGATAGAGAAGCTACAAGATGAGTTTGTTGATTACCTGTTGATTGCAGAAATTAGCTATCCCTCAGTGTGTATGGGATGAGGTAGCACTACAAACTGATACAGATAACACTACCATGCAATAGTGTTATCTAGGAGGAGGGACACTGTGGGGGCATACTTTAGCAATGTTAAAACCCTAGTGGTCTTTTCAAGTTCTCATTACAGGCCAGGGTTGCCAGACTTGTCTTAATTTTACCCCACTCAAATTCAGGAGAGAGGAAAGTGTTCAATCTTGTTTGAAACATTGATACTCATTCAGACCAAACCTTGATGGGATACTATCCTCTTTTATCCAAGTGAAGCTGGCAAATCCTGATCCATGGCTCAAATATGAGCCACCAGAAGGTGTTATAAAGGCAGCAAAAGGGGCTACATGGTAATATAACGAAGCACATGAATAAAATGTGAAACCAAATTAGATATTAAGAGAAATGTGGAAACTGAATCCTTATGGTTTGTTAGTTTTGAACTGATTAAATTCAGTTTAATTACTTTATTTATTTTTTACATTCATTTAATGGATTGTTTGGTTATGTTTTATTTTAATTATTTAATTTTAATTTCTTTTGCATTTATTTATTTTGGAATCTGATTTTTAGTTTGCTGTAAATGTAATATGAGCAATAATATACAAACCTAATAAAATTTGTACTGTAAAGCGTTTTCCAGCTAGAGGATCACTAATACAATGTGATATGCAAAATAAATGTATTGATAAAACAGTTTTCTTTTTCGTTAGGTTTATATAGAGAGAGTTTATTTCTTAATATTTCTCTCTGTCCACTGACTGTGCCTATAATACTGGTTGTTAACTCCAGTCCTCAGGGATCTCAAGCCATTCAGGTTTTTGTTGCAACAAGCAAATAATTGCTTTTATTAAAATCCACTGGTTTGCTTTGCATATAGAATTCTCACACACCCTAGACTTTAGTATGAATTAGGACATTGAAGTGTTTCATAGGTAACATTAAGCAGTGTAAAACAAAACTATTAAAACGAACTATTAAATGCTCGTTGGATTAAAAACCTGGATTACTGGATGTTGCCAAGGACCAAAGGTGAGAGTCCCGGTCTTAAACAGTGACCTAACACATCACGTGGAAAGTCTCACTCCTTTGGCCTTGAATCTCACTATCTGGGTCTATAAATCTCACTCTTAAGTAGAGACAGCCCTTGGTCTGAGGGAGTTGCCTTTGGACAGTAAGTCTTCTGCCTCTTCAGCCACTCTGCAGCATAGGAATGTTGAAGGTGGAGGGAACTGATGTTCTAACCTTGGAGTGGGTTTTCCCCATGAGAGTCAGGAAAGGAAGAACTGAGTTTTGACATCTAATCCTTTTTAATCAACTCTCTTCTGGGTATAACCAAAGAAAGGGCCCTGTGGCTTGCGGGGAGGGGAAAAAAAAAAACAACCCTCCCTTGTCTTTTCTCAATACTGTGCCTACTTTTCAAAATCTGCTGTCCTATAGATCTTCTCTTGGACAAGCAGTTTTCACTAGCAGCAGTGGCCTTTCTCTCACTCTGTGGACCTTGCTGAAATCCCTAACTATTCTGTCTTTTTGAATGGGTTAGGTGTTTTGGTCTAGCAGCATTGCAGCTATGGATGTGTTTTTTATTGGAATTTTTCTTGGCCCTCCTCTTTTTCTTTTTTCAATCTCCTGTTTCTGCAGTAACTTGCTTGGAGTGGGAGTGAGAACACATTCATTTTCCTGAAGTGTTGCTATGATCTGTATCACAGGAGGAGAGAAAGAGAATATTAGAGGATCTCCATTTATGTGTTTATAGTCACCTGTCACTATTGATCATTAACTAATCTTGCTAGCAGTATGGCTTCAATTTTTCTTTTTTTCATTGTGGATTAAACAATGTTACTAACATACATTTTTCTCTGTCAGCTATTACAATAAATGTGGTGCACAAAAAGGTAAAAAAAAATCACCCTCAGGCAGTGTTTAAGACATCTTTTTATTTTAAATGGATTAAAACTTGCAAATAGAAACCCTTTAATGGCATTAAAATGAGAATGTTACACTTTTAAGCTGTCTTAAATGGCTGCATAAAGGCTACAAAATGAACAACATCATTCTTCTGTGAAGATCAGTGGGAAAGCAGTGGTGAGAGCTGTGAAAAGGCAAATATTTGCTTGTCATTTAGACACTGACTGAGGGAGTATTGGAAATTGGTGCAGAGGACACTGGAAGAAAGGAAGGTGAAAATGACTTCAGAAAATGGTAGAAACAGGAAAGCCTCGAAGGCTCCACATTTGGAAGTGAAGCTGAACAGTGGTCTACATAAAATGCCTAGAATGATGGGCATTTTCTACTTGAAAACAAATTTAAGCAGTCGTAAGTGTTAGAGGTTCATAGATGAGGAAATCATAAGACAGTTTGTACCTGTGAAGGCCTCTTCCACTGAGAAATCCAGTCGGTCTCTTATTTTCGATGTTTCCAAGACTAGCAATATTAAGGGCCAATGTACCCCTCTACAGTAACAAGTCCATTGGAAAAATTGCTGCAGGTAAATACTAAGATAATGTTTTTACCTAGGAATAATACATGAATGATCTACATCAGGGATTGGCAACTTTTGGCATTGTGGCCTGCCAGGGTAAGCCCCCTGGCAGGCCGGGTTGATTTGTTTATCTGCTTTATCCGCAAGTTCGGCCGATCGCAGCTCCCACTTTGCTGCTCCAGGCCAATGGGGGCTGTAGGAAGCAGCGGCCAGCAAATCCCTTGGCCTGCGCCGCTTCCCCCATTGGCCTAGAGCGGCAAACCGCAGCCAGTGGGAGCTGTGATTGAATGAACCTGTGGACGCGGTAGGTAAACAAAACAGGCCTCGCCCGCCAGGGGGCTTACCCTTGAGGGCCATGTGCCAAAGGTTGCCGATCCCTGATCTACATCCTCTTTCACTCATGTGACTTTCCAGCACTATCCAGACAGGAGCTGGAAGAACTTATTAGATCAAAATGTATCACAAAGTGAACTCTCAAGAACTATGGTGTATATGAGTACACTTCACAGTGATTTGTTATTGTCTAATAATTAAGCTTTCAACTGATCTGAATTTACAGTGTTATGAAGCAGAGGGATTATAACTAAGACTGTATAGGAAAGTTAGAAAGAAAAACCACTTGGCGCTTTGCTTCCCTCCCTGACAATAAGGTACACAGGGCAGTGAAAGCTGTGTAGCTGTTAATTTGTTGAGTTTCTATGGAGTTTTTCAAGGAGTGGGTGTGAAAGAATCCAGAAGTTTCATGTCCAGGACCTGCATATCTGTCCCAGGCAGAACAGATGTACAAACTGCTTACTACTCCTCCAGCATGCTACAGATGGTGGAGAGCACAGCTGCTTTGATTGCTTTCCCCAGACTGCCAGCTGCCCCAAGAATCCTCCTAAAGGAGAAGTGAACAGCATATATTATTACAGACTGCAGCAACTCATGCTGCGGTGGTGTGTGTGTGTGTGTGTGTGTGTGTGAGAGAGAGAGAGAGAGAGAGAGAGAATCTAGCTAGCCCCCAGACAGGAGCCCCAGGCATAGGCTTGTGTATGGGAGTCAGTGTGACACAGGAAGTAAGACTAAAAGCAAGAGTGCAATAATTCTTTGGAATGAGAATTTAGACATGGGGTAAGGGTGTGGCAGGCATACTTGTGCTTTGTGTTTGCCTTGGGACTATGTTTTTTATAGTCTGATCTAAACAGTGAACGTAGTGAAATTTATGATTATACCAAAGTTTTAATTTCATTGTCCCAAGCAATGCTGAATGGTACACATACTTGTATTCTGATAATGGCAATAAAATATAGGTCCCTTGACAGAATTCACTATCTTGAGGGCAGTGATGTGCTGTGACATTTTTAGTAAGGCATGCAATTCTATAGCTGCATTCAAGGTAATATCACATGTATGGCACATGTAGGGTGACCAGATAGCAAGTGTGAAAAAATGGAACAGGGAGTTGCGGGTAACAGGAGCCCATATACTAAAAAAAGTCCCAAATATCGGACTGTCCCTATAAAATGGGGACATTTAGTCACCCTAGGCACATGCAAGGTGAAGCTGTGTGGAATGCACCATTTTCTTTTACAAAATGGCACCCTCCATGGGTGTTTGGGGACTGGAAGGAGTTGTCCCATAAGCACAGCCAATCAGGAAGTCCTAGTCCAGGCTTTCGTAGCATTTAGTGCCTGAGTTGCACATCACTGCTCAAACGCGTGGTTTATGTTCTACACTAAAAAAAATAAAATAAAATAAAAATTAACCCAGTCCTCTCCTATCTATCCCCAAATCCCTCAGCTGATATTTCTTTGTGATTTGTACACTATAGCAGCTGTGACTCAACTAAGAGCTGCAGTGCTGCCATCAGCTGAAATAAAGGGGGAGCATCTTTCTGAGAACTAATCTTCTTACAACTGGAATTAGCTTTTCTAGACTTCAGATTGTGCAACCTGAACAAGAAACTAATATTTCAATGGCATTTTAACATAAATATATAGAACTAGTAGAAATTCTCACACAGCTGTATTAGTGCCTGGGAACAGACATAAGAAACTGAATGTCAAAGATAAGGGAAATCAGTAGATAAATAGACAATATATCATGCCCCCAAATAAATAGCATTATAGGGCTGTTACCTAATGGTGAAAAACTGAAACTTGCATATATGAACACAGATCATGTCAAGCTGTTGAAAATTATGGTAAATTAGATATTATGGAAACATAGCTTGGTGCAAAAAGATATGTCTGTAGAGTCAGAATAGGCAGATGTCAGGTGTATTGAAAAAATGAACAAGGGAGACCAGAGGTGTAGGATCAATGGCAGTTATGGGAGGTACTGAAAAAATGAGAGAGGGAAGCTAGAGATGTGGGATTAAAGCACACTTGAAAAAGAAGCTGCACTTGCGATCTCTCATAAAGAAACATGAGTCAGCAGAAGTTCAGACAGGAATAAAATACATATAAAAGGGCATCTCATTAGAAGCAAGTTATATATTGTGTTTCCTGAACATTAGAGGATTAAATACATAAAAATCAGATAAAGGTATCGTTCAAGTGCCAGTGTGAGAACAGGTGGCTTTATCTCCCAAAATATACAGTGAAAATTCTTTAAGTGATATGATACAAAAGAAGTAGCATTGGCTGGCACACAAAAGGGTGGTTTCATTACTGAGCATGGCATATATAACATTGCCAAGAATGTTTTAAGCAAATTAGAAATGATTTTTTTTTAATAAGGAACAGTGGCAGAAATATTAACTTTCCATTAATCTGGAAAGTAAGGCCAATTGCTGACAAACTTATTGATTGGCCTAAAAATCTAGGTGACATATCAATAAAAGAGTAGACAAAAGATACTTTAAAGCCAGGCTGGTAGATGTCTATAGATGTCACCCAAGTAAAGATATCAAATACAGTCAGTTAGAATAAGTAAGAAATTGCTAGCAATAATAATATTTAGCATATATGTAGTATTCTTCACGCATAGAGATCAAGCTTTTTAAAAGCTGGGAGTTATTCCTGATTTGGAGATAAGGAAGATGGAGGCATGGATTCATTAAGGTCCTGTCCTACTGTATAGAATAAGTGACATATTAAGAATTATATAGCAAAACAGTAGAAGAGCTGTCAACATAAACCTATAACTGAGAGAGATCCACTAGACCAGAGAGTGAAAGTGATTAAGCTGTTAGACTATTCACAGTGGTGCCCTATAGTTAATCTGTAGAAGAGCACTGTGAGTCAGTGTTTAAAATGGTGTGTGTGTGTGTGTAGGGGAGGCAGTGATCAATGATTGTATACTCTAATTGCTCAGAAAGTGATGCTACAATTTTATATACCTCCCTCCCAGAGTCATCCTTATCTGAAGAAAAGCAAAGGGCAGGTATGGTAAAACCAATTCTCCTCAGAGCATGCTAAAGGTGGGAAAATTCTCCTGAAAATCAAATGTTATTTTGTGAAATAATATCCATGAGATCTCTCACCAGAGGATGTGTGGAATGTGTGTTCTCGGAATCAGTCTCAAAGTATAACTTCTTGCATGGGTCTTTATCCTATGCATGAGTAGATGGGTGTGAAAGTATTTGAGAGATCAGGGACAAAATGTGTACTACAATGCATTGGAACAGATCCTTCTTCAGTGGAGCTACATGCTTTGTATCAGCTGAGGATCAGGGCTGTCATCTTTTGCTATCTTCTATTTAATGTTTAGGAATTACTTCAGTGAATGAAATGTGCCCTTTTTCAAACTATTCCTTGAATAGTTGCTCAGTGTGTCTAGTTTGTCAGCATTCTATTACCACTGCTCTGGATATGCTCTCTGGATTATTTTAAATATATTATAATCACTGAACATTGGGTCTCCATCATTTTCTACTCTATTTGTGGTAGGGGGAGGTGTCAGGTCGCATCAGGGTTGCCAACTACTGGACTAAACATTCTTGTTGTGCACCAGATCTTGTATCATCTATTCTTGGTGGGCTGAGATCTGCTGTAATAGCTGAGTCTGCTGTTGTTGTTGTGTTGTCTGCTGCTGCTGGCTCTTCAGCAGCCACTTCAGGATCTTGTCTGTTTCCATCCAGGATTGGTGTGACAAGCAGGAGAAGGGAGTTAGTCCCCCCATCAAATTTCCCCTGGTCGGGCCTTTCAATATGTACCTGTTGCTGCCTGCATTCTCCACCACATGTTGTGGGGCAAGTACACCCTGTCCTCCTTTTGTTCATGTTGAACCTCAGATTTCTTTTGGCCCAATCCTCCAAATTTGTCTAGGTCTCTCTGGACCCTATCCCCACCCTCCAGCATATCTACCTCTCCCCCCAGCTTAGTGTCATCTGCAAACTTGCTGAGGGTGCAATTCATCCCACCATCCAGATCATTAATAAATATGTTGAACAAAACTGCCCCAGGACTGACCCCTGGGGCACTCCACTTGATACCAGCTGCCAACTAGACACTGAGCCATTGAACAATACCCATTGAGCCTGACAATCTAGCTAGCTTTCTATCCACGTTATAGTCCTTTTTTCTAATCCATAATTTTTTAACTTGATGGCAAGAATACTGTGGGAGACCATATCAAATGCTTTGTTATATCACATCTACCACTTTTTGGTAGAAGGCAACCTGACTGGTAGAAGGCAACCATAGAAGGGAACCTGATTGCCTTCTATGATGCGATAACTGGCTCTGTAGAGCCAGTTATCGCATCATTGAAGGCAACCAGGTTGGTCAGGCATGATTTGCCCTTTTTGAATTCATGTTGACTGTTCCTGATCACCTTCCTCTCCTCCAAGTGCTTTTAAATAAATTCCTTGTCTACCTGCTCCATGATTTTGCCAGGGACATAGGTGAGGCGGGCTGGTCTGTGGTTCCCTGAGTTCTCTTTCTTCCTTTTTTTAAATATGGGCACTATATTTGCCTTTCCAATTGTCCAGAAACTCCCTGATCACCACAAATTTTCAAAGATAATGGCCAAAGGTTCTGCAATCACATCAGACAACTCCCTCAGTACCCTCAGATGCATTAGATTTGGACCCATGGACTTGTGTGTGTCCAGCTTTTCTAAATAGTCCTTAATCTGTTCTTTCACCACTGAGGGCTGCTCACTTACTCTCCATGCCATGTTGTCCTGTGCTGGAGTCTGGGAGCTGTGGAAACCCATGAAAAAAAGCATTGAGTATTTCAGCTTTTTCGATATCATCTGTCACTAGGTTGCCTCCCCCTTTTAGCAGGGTCCTGCACTTTTCCTGCCCACCTTCTTGTTGCTAATATACCTGTAGAAACCCTTCTTGCTACTTTTCACGTTCCTTGCCAGCTACAACTCCAATTGTGCCTTGGCCTTCCTGATCATACCCCTGCATGCTCAAGCAATATTTTTATACTCCTCCCTACCCATCTGTCCAAGTTCCCACTTCTTGTAAGCATCCTTTTTGAGTTTAAGGACACCAAAGATTTCTCTGTTATGCCTAGCTGGTTGACAGTCATATTTGCTATTCTTTCCACACATTGGGATGGTTCGTTACCTCGCCCTCGATAAGGCTTCTTTAAAACACAGCCAGTTCTCCTAGGCTCCTTTCCCCCTCATATTAGCTTCCCAAGGGATCCTGCTCATCAGTTCCCTGAGGGAGTCGAAGTCTGCTTTTCTGAAGTCCAGGGTCCGTATTTTGCTACTCTCCTTTCTTCCTTTTGTGAGCTTCTCATGGTCACCGCTGCCTGGGTTGCCACTCACTTCTACTTCCTCTACCAATTCTTCCCTGTTTGTAAGTAGCACGTCAAGAGGAGCATGGACCCTAATTTGTTCCTCCGGCACTTGCACCATGAAGTTGTCCCCAACACTCTCCAAAAACTTCCTGCATTGTCTGTGCACTGCTGTATTGCTCTTCCAGCAGATGTCCGGGTGATTTAAGTTCCCCATGAAAACCAGGGCCTGTGATCTGGAAACCCTTGTTAGTTGTCCAAAGAAAGCCTTGCCTACCTCAGCGGTTCTGAAACTTACATGGACCACAACCCTTTTCTCTTCAGCTGCCCGGTGGCGTGACCCTTGTATGTCTGCCGAAAAGCCACCGAATGATTTACTTCCACATTTGGCAGCTTTTTGGTGGACATGCCGAGCACTCTAGACTGCGGCTGAAGTGATTATTTCCAGATTCGGTGGACACCCAGGGCTGCTCAGCATGTCCACCGAAAAGCCGCTGAATGGGGAAGTGATTCATTCGGCAGATTTTCAGCGATGGCAGGAGCTCGCGACCCCCAGGGAAGCGAATGGTGACCCCCCCAAGGGGTCGCGACCTCTGGTTTGAGAACCACTGGTCTACCTCATCCTTCTGATCCGGTGGTCTATAGCACATGCCCACCACAGCATCACCCTTGTTGTTCTCGCCTCTAAACTTAACCCAAAGTTTCTCAACAGGCTTTTCTCCAGTTTCAAACTGGAGCTCTGTTGAATGATACCGCTCTCTCATATACAATGCAACTCCTCCACCTTTCCTCCTATACCTGTCTTTCCTGAATGGTTTTTACCCATCCATGACAGTGCTCCAGTCATGTGAACTGCCCCAGCAAGTTTCTGTTATTCCAATCACATCATATTTCCTTGATTGTGCCAGGAATTCCAATTCTTCCTGCTTATTTCCTAGGCTTCTTGCATTTGTGTACATGCACCTAAGAAAACTAGCCAATTGCCCTACTTTCTCAGCATGAATCAGGAGGATTCCCCTCTTGTACTCTCCTCCTTGTGTTCTTTCCCGGTATCCCACTCCCAAACTTACCTTTTGGCTTAGGTCACCATCTCCATGGTCATGGAACCCCCATCCCTAGGACAATGTACCCATGCCTTCTGGCCCGCAAGGTGCACCTCCTCTGTAGGTGCCCAGATTGAGCTGAACAGTGCCCTTTTATACTACTGCTCCATCTGGAGCATGCCCAGAAAGAGTGGAGGGGTGTGGCTTCCTCTGCCCAGAATCTGGGGTTAAAACACTTTTGTCCAGTGTGGGGCAAGTATACCCCATCACGCGTACACTTTGAGATGAGAACTCAGTTGCCACCAAATCATTTTCTGCTGTGTACAGTTTACAGCAGGGGTTCTCAACCTTTTTCTTTCTGAGGCCCCCTCAACATGCTATAAAAACTCCAGGGGCAGGGGGAACTTGAGGCTCTGGGACGGGGTAAGAACCCATGGGCATAGGCATAGTTTGACTTCTGGGAGGAGGGAGGCGCAATGGCAGAAAGGGCTCTGGACCGCTCTGCACAGCAGGGTGCAGGGAGGGAGTGCCACCTCTACCCCCTGAATCACTTCAGCAGGCCACCCACCTGTCTGGGGTTGTGTGCTGGTGGCTTCTCCCCAAGGGCTCTGCCAACCCCAGAGTTATCTGGGAAGCTCTGACCAGCTGCGTGAGCAGTCAAATAGAGCAGCTGAAACCCTGGGCACTAGCAGCAGATGGGGGAATACCATGGCTGCTCACTCTGTGGCACCACAAGCCAGAGGAGCAGCTGCCCCACATTGCCTGGCTCTGGTTTCCCACCTAGGACCTGGCCAGAAGACAGGGCTAGGGAAGAGGAGGAGGTGGGGGTCTGGAAATACCCCCAGGACTGCCCCACTCTGGGTAAAGCACTGCAGTTTGGAGAGGCAACACCCTCATGCCTCCTCAACTCTGCCCAGGGGCTCAAGATTTCTGCCCGCATCGGGATTTCAGCCCCGTGATGCTCACGGTTGCAGCAGGCGATGGGGGCTCAGGGCTTCAGCCTCGTACCACTCCCACTTCAGCCCCATGGAGTGGGGGCACCAGGACTCGGAACACTGGGTTTCAGTGGGGGGGTCCTCTGGACCCCCTTAAAGGGCTCACGGACTCCCAGTTCAGAACCTCTGGTTTACAGCAATAAAGTATATGAAAGGAGTAGCTTTCGGGGAGGGTGCACTCTAAAGTTTTTGAAGAAGGACAAGGGGATCTATTCCTTCTGCTCATTTTTTTTTGATTACATAGCCCCTATAGTTTGATTAGAGTCATTTCTGTGTCTAACAGTCATTTCTGTTTTTTCTCCAGAAGTTTTATGAAAGCCTTGCTGGCAGTATCCAAAACAGAGGAGTAAACTCCAGCAAGGGGATGGAAATGCCTCGTCCATATAACGGCTGTGTGAAATATTTCCATTGAACTCAGAACCCCAAATCCGGGGTAGTTTTAGGATTCTGCTGTTCAGTTCAAGTCCTTGAATATCCAGGTGGATTTGTTTGTAGATTCCTGGATCAACCAGGCTTGTCTTTGTTATCTTCATGATGGGAAGAGTTTGCTTATCACTTCTCCCTACAATGAGGGCCCCTCAGTCAGTCTTTAGACTGTACCAGATGTCCATATGCCCCATATCAAACACTTTCAGAAGGCTGTGAGGTAAAGTCTTCTCTCTGCCTCATCTCACATCTATGAGCATGTGTGGGTAGAAGGAAAGATAATTGCATCCCCATTATTCATAGACAGGCTGCAAGGCTTAATGCATTATAATCCTGGGATTGAAAGTGCAAAGTTTTCCATTCTTATTTTATTCTTCCTGTTTATTTGTATACAGAGACCTTGATCCTAGTCAGTCCTTTGTCCATTGCTACAATGTAAATGAATAATAATCAATTTAAGTGGTACTAGTACTGATACATTGCATTCAGTAATGAAGTGTGTAAAGGTAAGGATGGTATTGTAACAAAATATCGAGGACCTCAAGTCCTCCTAACACCCAGAGATCCCTGATGGTTGGGTCCTCAGTAGAGCAGGGTGAAATATTTGGTGAGCTCAAAGAATTTTGGCATTGTTCATATTAAACACCATAACACTCCCCCCCCCGCCGCCAAAAAATTCCAAAAAAAGTAAAAACTTCATCTTTCAACGCTTTTGAAATGAAACATTTAGAGGTTTTGGTTCTAAAGGACTTTTCACTTTTAAAATTACCTTCATATTTATATTAAAAATAGTTTAAAACCATTAAATGCTTAATTTTTATTATTTTTTTTATTTTTAATTTAAGTTTCATTTGACCTAAAACAATTTTTGACTTTTTGATTTGCTGAAATTTGTTTTTTGTTTTTTTTTTTTTTGGGGGGGGGGGGGAGGGAAGCAAGCCTTGTTTTCAGTATGACCCATTTTTAATTTTTTTTGACTTATCAGTAACCTGACAAATGAATTATTCACATCTTTAGTCATCACAGGCCCAAGACTGCAAATTAAAATACAATTAACCTCTTTTGGATGACTGCTTTGTCTTTCTAATTTATCTCCAATATTTGCAAATGATTATAGTTTCTGAGCAGCAGAATTCATAGAATCATAGAATATCAGGGTTGGAAGGGACCTCAGGAGGTCATCTAGTCTAAACCCCCACTCAAAGCAGGACGAATCTCTAACTAAATTCCCCCTATAACACATTGTTTATGAGCCCAGTGTTCTGATATTTGAAATAGGGACTCTCACCTTTGCTACCAGCTATGACCTTTCCCTAGTTTTGTCATCCAAGTCAATATCCTCCCTTCAGAGCTATATTAGTCAATGACTGGACTGACTTTAATATTGATGCAGTTTGGTGTAACTCCCATGACAGGATTCAATTGTGAGCAGTTTAGCCCTGGAAAGAAAAGAATACAAAATTAACCACTAAGGAAAGCAGGTAACCACAGATGATTCATCCTGCCAAAAGCCCTGGTATCTGCTCTCAATGCTTTGTGGATGGGTTTGAGACATAAAACAGACTATTAACAAATGCCCAAGTGAAGTATAATTTGTCTCTTGTGCATCTAACTTTGCCAGTATAAACTGAGATCTTGAGTAATGGATTTGGTTAAAGTGACTGTCAAAATGCTTAATGACACCACAGTGTTAGTCCTATAATTAAATTGTAATTGGAGAAGGGTTTAAATCAACTCTAGAAGAGGCTTAACAGTTGAAACCATGAGAAGAGTTATAATTTAATGGTATACATTTATTTACTTATCATTTTGTGCTGCCTATTTGCATTGCTTGATTATAAAGTATTTCAGGATGGAACTGATTTGTTACTCGATTACAACTGCATTGTGTCATGTGATCTAATGACTGCTTGTCAGGAAACAAATCCCAATATGCACTGCCAGCATTCTTGAGCTAAAATGGTTAGCAGATCAGCTCTAGTTATCCCAAACCCAGGTAATTTAAAACAATAACAAACATTAAAATTGCAAGCAGAAAGTCAAAAAGGAGGTGGGGCAAGTAATTTGAATTTTTCATTATTGCACTTAAAAAGAGATATACATTCTAGTAGAGAAATAAGTATGCATATTAATTATACAAATACATCATGCTTGTATAACAACCAATGCTGGTAGCGTATGAGGCTATGTTTATCCATATAGATGTACAGGTATGTTTTGGAGTCCCTTGTTTACAAAATTTGCCTGGTCTTTTAAAAAGAGAATGTAAGTTGCTCCCTGAGTAAATGGGGTCATCAATCTTCTATCCAATCCAGTACAGCAGAAGCAGTCTCCGTTACCCATTGTTTGAGTATAGCCTTTTTTGCCTTTACTAACATCAAGTGACATGCTAATTAATGGATTTTACTCAAATACCTATCCATATATTTTGCTGCATGTTCAGATTTAATGATTAAAATACCTAACTCAGTTGAAGTTTTATTTAAGCAAGACAATCTCGCACTACTTAATGCAGCACTACACAGAATACAGAAAAGGAAATGTACAGACCAAATCTGAGACTGGGGAAGAAAAAAAGCAGCCTGTTTTTGTTCACTTCTGACCAACTCCCTAAAACTCACCTTTTATCTACTTTTCAGAGCAAAGAAAAATCCCTTCTTATGCTTGATCTTATTTTGAATCAATAAGTCAATTATATTTGTAACTAATTTATCAGTATTAGGACCATCCGTGATGAAAATTAGTTCTTAATGCAGGGGTGAGCAAACTACAGCCTGCGGGCCACAGCCGACCTGCAGGACATCCTGCCCGGCCTGCTTGAGCTCCTGGCAGGGGAGGCTAGCTCCCGGCCCCTCCTCCACTCTCCTGACTGCCCTTCCCACACATCTCTGCCTCATCCAATGCTCCCTGTTTCCTGACTGCCCCCGGGACTCCCTGCCCCTTATCCAATCCCGATATCCCCTCTGCTCACCAGAGACAGTCACACTGCTGCAAGGCTCCCCGGCATGAGCAGTGGGGTGGAGCGCTAGCAACATGGCTGTGGGAGAGGGGAGATAGTGTGAGAGGGGCCGGGGTTTCCCTCCCTAGCTGGGAGCTCAGGCATACCAGACAGGACGTGGGCAAACTACAGCCCATGGGACTGTCCTGTCCAATCCCCAGCTCCTCCCCCGCTGTCTCTCCTTCCCCGCAGCCACACTGCTAGGGCAGTCAGGGGAGGGGGAGTGAGGTTCCAGGGGGTAGTTGGGGCGGGGGTGGACATGGGTCAGGGCGGTCAGTGGACAGGGAGTGGTTGGATTGAGCATCGGAGTCCTGGGTGGGGCCTGTCAGGGGGTGGGGTGTAGATAGGGATTGGGGCAGTCAGGGGACAAGGAGCAGAGGGGGTTAGGTAGGAGTTGGGTATGGGGTGGGGTCCCAGGGGCAGTTAGGGTCGGGGGGGTTACTAGAGGGAACAGTCAGGGGACAAGGAGCAGAGGGGCGTAGATGGGGGAGGTGGGGTCCCGCGGGGGGTTGATAGGGGTGGGGGGTCTCGGGAGATGGTGATCAGGGACAAAGAGTGGGGGGGTTAGATGGGTTGGGGATTCTGAGGAGGGCAGTCATGGGATGGGAAGTGGGAAGGGGTGAACAGGGGCAGGGGCCATGCTATTTGGGGATGCTCAGCCTTTCCTATCTGGCCCTCCATACCATTTTACAACCCTATGGGGCCCTCAGGCCAAAATGTTTGCCCACCCCTGTCTTAATGGATAGACATTAATCCATACATTAATGTTTTGCTGATACATTGATTATAGAACACAGCTGCTATTCCTTGTCTATTTTGTTAATTACTAAGATTAACAATTACAGATCATTTATGAGCATCCTTATCAATTAAATGGTTTTATCCATTACAACATGCATGAATAACAGACATATCTTTATATACTATGTATATTCATGGAAAAGAGACAAAGAAAATGAACTATGGACCATGGATTTCTTTCATTGTTTCACATAATTGATAAGCTAAAGACATAAGATCAACCATACACTATTTTATCAATTACAAATGTTTTTTATAAACAAGTTATTATGACAGAAATCATGTTAGCCTATCAGGAATTATTCTAAAGCATCCTTCAATAAATTATTATAATTTGTATAATAATTATATTTGTGTTACAATGTTGTAATTATAATTACAAAAAATACCTGCCCCAGGTCAGTTATAATTCCTTTCCGGATGTCTGGAAATTTCTCTAAGGGTCAAAACTTTAGAGTACAAAGGACACACAATCTGTTATTTAATAACGTGGTAAAATTCAGCTTGTTGAGGATACAACACTAGGGTCAGCTAAAGTTGAGAATAAAATAGCATGGAGAATAAAATATAGGCTTCCAGGACAAAAGCATTCATTACCACTAGCATTTAGCCAGCACCTTTGTCTAATACAGAAAAGATTCTGAGATGTTTGGTCAACAAAAATCATGAGTTTAATATAAAAAGAATAACAAGATTAATATTTGCCGAGAATCTAAAACACACAGTCCAAACAAGTTAGTTGTACTGGCATAATATGCAGGAAACAAAATACTGCATGACTTTGTCCAGTAAATTTTTATTACAGGAATTGCCCAGAACCTCTGTAATGTCAGTAAAATTGCCATGTTACATTTGAAACAATAATTTGTTTGTTTTGTGTTACATAGTTTTGGGGATATAAATTTTTACTTAAAACAAAACAAAAACATTTGTCTCTGTTCATTACATAGAGCAGGTTTATACACTTTCTGCATAACATTCTTTTTCAAATATTACTTTTGCATCTTTTGCCATTTTCCATAACTAGTTTCTTTTCCCTTATTCCCTGTAAAACATCCTGATCAAGATGTAGCTTATTTAACAATAGAGAAAAGTTTCATAATAGCTTTCCTTTGTTATATAAATGGTTCCGAATGAAAAGCAAAGCTTGTACATTGTGTGTGTATATGTGTGTGAAAATATATAGACAAAAGATGAGAGCTTGATGTGAAAGTTTCAGATTTCTATTGTTTTCCATATTCCAAATACATCTCCCATCAATCTTGATTTAAAGAATAATTTCCCTTTGAGGAAAGAATTTCAACAACTTGATCTCTTAAATCTGTATTTTTCTGCATAGCTTTCCTTATTTTTAATGCATCTCCAGTTGTATTGATTTTCCCTAAGCTCAGTTTCAGAGCAATAAAACATATTAACCAAAAGATACAGGTACTGCAAACTTCTTCAGTTGGACCCATTGAGGAATCTTATTCTTAGTCCCATAACACTGATATTCTAATTAATAGGTCCAAAAGTTGTGTTTTAAATGGGGGAAGTTTACTCTTGTTTCTCAAAATAATTGGAGACTTTAAAGACAATTTTCTATGTATTGTTATTCCATATGCATTTAAGGAAACAGATACATTTAAAACCATAACTCTATCCCCTAAACCATACTCTCATAAGCCCTGGCTCCCTACTAACCTGCTCTACTGGAGCTGTATTACAAGCTTATTACCAATAACGATGGGAGCACTGCATAAAAAAATAATAGAAATGGGAGTGATGTGCATTCCCCTTGGAACATCTGTTCTTCCTCTAAGTTCTACCAGTTTCCTCCCCTTCCTCTGCATGGATCCCAGACCTGTGGAGAGCTTTCCATGGGGCCTAGAGGAGAGTCCGAGGTAGTATTGCAGAAGCAATTGACTCCATTCCCTGCACACAGAGAGATGTGTGTGTGTGTGAGTGTGAGAGAGAGATTGTTGTGTCAAATCAACCATTGACTGAAAAGTTGGGTAATTTTGACAGTCAAAATTACAATAAAAATGTTTTACCTATTTTTTCAGCTGAAAATATTGATTTTTAATAGAAAACCAGAATCCAAAACCCCACAATATTTGGCTTAAAACCTCAGTGTTTTTGATTTTACGATGAGAAATTGAAAATGTTGGCAGAAAACAGACATTTTCTGGGAACTTTTTTTATTTTGCCAAAAGCCCAAATTTCCTCCACTGGAGAAAAGTGTTGACAGAACATTTTCAACATGCCCTAGTGAAATCTTTTCTGTATTTGTCAGCAGGATTGCCCCGATCACCACACTAAGGTAGTCTGTCAGCACATTCTGACTGTTATCAGCACATTCTACATACATTTATGATTGGCTAAACTGAGAATTTCCTCTCTATCCTTTATAAGATATATGCACACTGCCCCAGGAGAACCTAGGGAAGGAATTGTGACTCAATCAAGTACAGTCCTCTCCCCCTTTCTCAGAGATTAACAATTCCACACCCTCCTCCCCACTTGCTTCAAGGGGAAATATGAAACTATTATTATTTACAGGGTAAAGCAACCCATCTTCTGTGGTCAACATGTTAAAGGGTGTAACCCACACCCTCCCTATCTTCACCTGTACACCACTGATTGTGTGGGGAGAGAGAGAATAGTCTTTCACCTTCCTTCTACATCTGGGCTTGTGGTTCGTTATGCTCTGCATGCTCATAAGGGTCAGGAACTCCACACTTCTCTGCACAGTCATATAAGACTAAGTAACAGTCAGTCTAGCCCTGTATTTGTAAAGGTTTCACAGCAACAGCCTTTATTCTAGGAGTCGAAGTACTATAGTTTTGAGATGGAAAAACTGTTTTACTGCTCAGCCCCACATACTTTCACTTTTTCAGCACTGAATTGGCTCACCATAATCTTTCTTTGTAATTGTTGCTAATAGCAAAGCAGAGTTTGATGACAAATGTATATTAACTCCAACACTTCTGAGTTCTTGTGTCCAGTCAGGCAGCCTCTTCTTCAAGAGAAAAATCTCCATAATAAATAGCACTCCCTGAAATATTCTTTTACCTCTGTTCTCTTTAAAAGGCTGAAAGTTTGGCGTAAGATCACATTAGTTGATTCTGCTGCTGAATGTCAGAGTTTATCCTTAAAAATAATTCTAATAAATTAAATTGTCTACGTTTGAAATATCTTTAAAAGAGTAATTTATGTTGCGAGTGTGAGACACTATATATCAGGGATCGGCAACCTTTCAGAAGTGGTGGGCCAAGCCTTCATTTATTCAATGTAATTTAAGGTTTCGCGTGCCGGTAATACATTTTAATGTTTTTAGAAGGTCTCTCTCTATGTCTATATTATATAAATAAACTATTGCTGTATTTAAAGTAAATAAGGTTTTTAAAATATTTAACAAGCTTCATTTAAAATAAAAATGCAGATCTTATTAGTTTAGTGTGATCTTTGCCCTTGTGTGTGTCTGTGTGTGTGTGGGGGGGGGGAATAACGAAAAGGCAGCTGTTCAGTACCCCCGCCCCCAAGCTCTGAGCCTGGTACTGGATCACAGCCTCCTTCCCAAATAGGTAGATGCCTTTTATGGGCTGGGATGGCGCCTCTGTGTGTTGGGGTGGCTGGGGGTGCAACCCCCCCTCGACACACCTCCTTCCCCTGCGACAAGGCTCTGGAGCACAGGGATGGGGAGGGAGCAGACCCAGGGGGAGCTCAGTTTGCAAGGAAATACAGGCATGTCTGTGTCCTTTCTCCACACGCGGTGGGGTGGGGTCACTTGCTGCCAAAGAATATTCCTGCTGCCTTGTATGGTTTTTGTGCAAGTAGAGAGCTACCCTCACTCCCACATGCCTGGGCTGCATGTCCCAGCTTCCCTTACCATGCTGAGAGAGAGCCGATGACTATATGTGGAGCTCAACACTGCCTTGCTGCTCTGAGGGCCGGGGGGGGAGGGAGGGAGAAGAGGGGAAGGAGGAGGGGAGGGCTCTGACTGCTGCAGACTCCAATGGCTGCAAGCGGCTCAGACCCACCCATCCAATCAGCTGGACCTCACTCTGCATGGGGGGAGAGGGGCGGGGTGGGGGTGGGGGGCGGAAATCCCAGACATGTGAGCTGGGAGCGTCCCAGCATCCGCCAGCTCTGTGCTTTGGCTGCCAGTTCCGCTGCACTGCCACTGCCGGCCTCTTGCAGGGACCTTGGCGTGCCAGTCAAGATCGGCTCCCATGCCAGCTTTGGCACGCGTGCTGGGGGTTGCCAACCCCTGGTATATACTGAATAACAGAGAAAGTTATTGGTGGTAGAATTAAATAAAGCGAATATTTTGACTTCCATATTTAAACTGATATTTGGGAAAAGTTTACTGAAATTTTGGACTCACCAACTTAAGGAAGAATTAGTCCCTTTCTTACTCTAATTTGTGCACTCTCTATCCAAAGTCATCACCAGACTAAAATAAGCTAATTTTTTTCTTTGCAATGTTATTGAAGCTGTGTTGGTTCCAGGATATTAGAGAGATGAGATGGGTGAGGTAATATATTCTATTGGACCAACTTCTACAGAGTTTTCTTGAAAGCTTCTCTTTTTCATCAACAGAAGTTGGTCTAACGAAAGATATTACCTCACCCACCTTCTCTCTGATATTTCCACCACACATTCAATACAGAACATTTATAGATCTGGTAGAAAAAGACACTGAAAACTTTTAAAAAGTATTCTTAGGAGTAAAAGTATCTTGAAATCTTCAGAACTCCAAACAGCTGTATAGTTGGTCAATAATAGCAATTTTTTTTCAGAGTGTTTAGTCAAAATTTCTCCTTTAAAAAATCAGACTTATAATAGAAAATTTGAAATTAATTTAGTTCTATCAACTAGTTCTGACTTCAACTTTACTATCCCTACATAATTGCAGTTACTGAGTTTGTAAACTATTTTCTAGGAGGGAAATAAACATAGATACATCGAAATGTTGGGCTGGAAGGGACCCTGAAGTCATCAAGTCCAGCCCCCTCTGTTGTGGAAGGTCCAAATAAACCTAGAGACCATCTCTGGCAGGTGTTTGTCCAACCTGTTCTTAAAAAACTCCAGTGATGGAGTTTCTGGAGTTTCTGCGACCTCCCTGGGAAGCTATTCCAGAGCTTACAGTTACTACCCTTACAGTTAGATTTTTTTCCCTAATATCTAACCTGAATCTCCCTTGCTGCAGATTAAGCCCATTATTTTTGTCCTACCTTCAGTGGACAATTGTTCTCATGTCCACTGTCCTCTTTTTATAACAGCCCTTACCAAATTGAAGATTGTTATCAGGTCCACCCGGGGGGGGGGGGCCCCCGTCTTATTTTCTCAAAACTAAATATGCCTAGTTTTTTAAACCTTTTTTTTTATTAGTCAGGTTTTGTAAGCCTTTTATCATTTTTTTTCTCTCCAGTGGAGTCTCTTCAATTTATCAGTCTCTTTCCTGAAGTGTGGTTCTTAGAATTGGACATCATAATCTAGCCGAGGTGTCACCAGTGCTGAGTTCAGTGGGACAATTACTTCCTATGACTTACATATGAGACTCCTATTAATATACCCCAAACTTTTTCACAGTTGCAATACTTTGTTGACTCATATTCAATTTGTGGTCCACTGCAACGCCCACATCCACCCCAGCAGTACGACACTTTATTTTTACTTCAGTGGATGAAAACAGGTGTTCTCAGATTAGGATTCTCAAACTTTTGACCCTCCTGTGTTCCAACCTTTGAAGAAACTAAGCTTGGTTTAGAGTCTAGACTGCAGTGTCTAAATAACACCAAAAATTGCTTTTGAATAAGCTTCATTGTACATCTCATAACTATCCACATAGTGTCAGAACCCCACTATGCCCTAGTGTACTGTCTCCAAATCAGTAACACTGCATGCTGACCACAAAGCAAAATGAGAGGCACAAGGTAGAAATCATAACTTTAGTGTAATTGAAGCATCACAAATATATCAAATGCTTCTCCTTCCTTCTCTTTAATACTCCTTTTAAGTCTAAAGAAATATGGGGGTGCAAAATGCCCCACTAAAGTAGTATAATGCAGCAGTGGCAGAAGACATGGCCAGTTTCTGCTCATGAGACTGAAGAAGAGTTTTTTATATACTCACTCCTCATGTAATGGGATGCTGTTATCAATGTGGTAGAGGACTTCTGCGACCCTGACCCCTTTTCTGTTGCAAGGAGTGAAGATGGGAGGGATCAGCAAGGAAAGCTACCTTATTGAGGTCAGAACATGTAGTGAGAAAGGTTAAAAGCCATGTCGAGTTGGACCTCGCAAAAGCAATTAAAACCAATAGTAAAAGATTCTATAGCCATATAAATAAGAAGAAAACAAAGAAAGAACTGGGACCACTAAACACTGATGATGGAGTAGAGGTTAAAGATAATCTAGGCATGGCCCAATATCTAAACAAATACTTTGCCTCAATCTTTAATGAGGCTAATGAGGAGCTTAAGGATAATGGTAGGATGACAAATGGGAATGAGGATACGGAGGTAGCTATTACCACATCCAAGGCAGAAGCCAGACTTGAACAGCTTAATGGGACTAAATCCAAGAATATTAAAGGAACTGGCACATGAAATTGCAAGCCCATAAGCAAGAATTTTTATTGAATCTGTAAACTCAGGGTTCGTACCATATGACTGGAGAATTGCTAACATAGCTCCTATTTTTAAGAAAGGAAAAAAATGGTGATCTGGGTAACTATAGGCCTCTTAGTTTGACATCTTTAGTATGCAAGGTCTTGGAAAAAAAATTTGAAGGAGAAAGTAGTTAAGGACATTGAGGTCAATGGTAAGTGGGACAAAATACAACATGGTTTTGCAAAAGGTAGATTGTGCCAAACCAACCTGATCTCCTCCTTTGAGAAGGTAACAGATTTTTTTAGATGAAGGAAACACAGTGGATCTAATTTACCTAGATTTCAGTAAGGCATTTGATACTGTTCCACATGGGGAATTATTAGTTAAATTGGAAAAGATGGGGATCAATATGAAAATTGAAAGGTGGTTAAGGAACTGGATAGAGGAGAGACTACAATGGGTCATACTGAAAGGTGAACTGTCAGGCTGGTAGGCGGTTACCAGTGGAGTTCCTCAGGTATCGGTTTTGGGACCAATCTTATTTAATCTTTTTATTATTGACCTTGGCACAAAAAGTGGGTGTGTGCTAATAAAGTTTGTGGATGACACAAAGCTGGGAGGTATTGCCAATACAGAGAAGGACCAGGATATCATACAGGAAGATCTGGATGAACTTGTAAACTGCAGTAATAGGATGAAATTTAATAGCGAGACATGTGAGGTCATGCATTTAGGGATTAATAACAAGAATTTTAGTTATAAACTGAGGACACATCAATTGGAAGTAATGGAGGAGGAGAAGGACCTCAGAGTTTTGGTTAACCATAGGATGACTAAGAGCCGCCAGTGTGATATTAACGTGAAAAAAGATAATGCAGTCTTGGGATGCATCAAGTGAGGTATTTCCAGTAGAGATAAGGAGGTATTAGTACCATTATACAAGGCACTGGTGAGACTTCATCTGGAATACTGTGTGCAGTTCTGGTCTTCCAAATTTAAGAAGGATGAATTCAACTAGAATAGGTACAGAGAAAGGCTAACAGGATGATCCGAGGAAAGGAAAACCTGTCTTAAGAAAGGAGGTTCAAGGAGCTTGGTTTGTTTAGCCTAACCAAAAGAAGGCTGAGAGGAGATGTGATTGCTCTCTATAAATATATCAGAGGGATAAATACTAGGGAGGGAGAGGAATTATTTAAGCTCAGTACCAATGTGGACACAAGAACAAATGGATATAAACTGACCATTAGGAAGTTTAGACTTGAAATTAGATGAAGGTTTCTAACCATGGGAGGAGTGAAGTTCTGGAACAGCCTTCCAAGCGGAGAAGTGGGATCAAAAGATCTCACTGGCTTCAAGACTAAGCTCGATAGAGTTTATGGAGGAGATTGTATGATGGGATAGCCTAAGTTAGGCAATTAATTGATCTCTGAGTATGAACGGTTAATATGCCCAGTGGCCTGTGATTCGATGTTAGATGGGGTGGGATCTGAGTTACTATAGAGAATTCTTTCCTAGTTGTCTAGCTGGTGAGTCTTGCCAACATTTGGGGCCAAGGAGGAATTTTCCTCCAGGGCAGATTGGCAGAAGCCCTGGGGTCTTTTTCTCCTTCATCTGCAGCAAGGATTTTCTGCACCTTGAAGTCTTTAAACCATGATTTGAGGACTTCAATAGCTCAGACATAGGTTAGACGTTTATTACAGGAATGGGTGGGTGTGATTCTGTGGCCTGTGTTGTTCAGGAGGTCGGACTAGAAGATCACAATGGTCCCTTCTGACCTTAAAGTCCATGAGTCTATGAGACATCATCTCAAAGAAGGGTGTCAGTCAAGAGGTCTGGGCCTGGGAGTGCGCCCTAAAGTTCCAGAGCTAGAAAAAGTGATTAATCTTTACCCAAATCAAGGTCAGTTGGAAGGACATGGGACCCAGCAACTGGCTCCATGCACAGCAGATTGGTCACTGTACTGTGGGGTACTAGTCAGGTAGGGTGGGGTACTACTAGTCAGGTCGTAAGTGGGGTACTAGTCAGGTAATAAAAATGATGAGTAAGCTTTACTGTCAGCACAACTTTTAAAAAGAGAGTAAATGCCCAACCTTAGCTTTTGCTGAATATCTGTGAAAAAGCATGTAGAGTACTTTAACCATAAGGTAATGTCTAATGTTAACCAATAGTCCTTGATACACACAGTTGAATCCTGAATCCTGAAATAAGTACACATAAGGTGAGATCCTCACTCCTGCTCCAGCATGTCATGTTAAAGATCCAGAGTGGCATAAAAAGGCCCTAAAAAGATTCTCTCTAGCTGAGGGAAGGCTTCCCATGAAAAACAGCCATAAGTCTGCCATCGGAGGACCCCTTTGCTGCTATATCTTAAGTAGGCCACCAGGGCTGTCAAAGTTACATTGGGGCCTTCTCAGCTCCCCAGAGCAACCCAGGATTGGAAGGGAGCAAATGTTTCTTAAATCCACCAAAGTCTGCCTTCTCCTGGACATCAAGTTCTGTACTATATCTCCAAGGAACACAACAAAAAATCTCTTTCTGTTATATTTTGTACACTGTAAGTTTGAATACAAATTCCAGTTTGCATTATGGTAGACTACTACATAAAACTCTTTGTTGTGAAGCACTTAGGTTAGGAAAAGTAGGACTGCCAAGAAAAGATTTCAGATGGAGACCAATTTAGAAAACTATGTGAGAAACATTTATGAATAGAAATGAAACAACACTACAAAGAAAATGCAAATGGACAAAAAACTAACCTTCTGTGATATTTCACATCAAAAGCCCACCTACTTTTAGAGAAAAACAAGAATTTATGCCCCATTCTATGATTATTTTAGGACACAATCGTAACTGTGGAGTCCCTACAGATAATATTGCATTTGACAAATAATATTTTAAGGCATCTACACATGGAGCTAAAGTTAAGGTTGAACATCCAACCCTCACTTTCATAGTTTTGCTGAATTTTGTGTGCATGATTCCCCATCCTTAACATTGCATTAACTTTTTAAAATGGAAGATAGTCTATATTTCATCATTTTAAAATTGAATATTTAAATATTAGTGGTGTCCATGCAGCTGTATTGTTTAAAAGACTGAGATTTAATTCTAATTTAAGCATGTGCAAGTCCTTTCTCATTTTTAAAAGAATACATATTAAGTAATATGTACCCTATCTGTTGTAGTCTTTGATTAGATGTAAGCATTCATCCTTATAGTATTCATGGGTACTTGTTCTGGTATGGAGGAGATTTGTCTTCTAATAAATAATCTGCCTGTCTTGAATTATGATGTCCATAAGAGGATATTTCTGTCCTGTCACATTCTTCTGTTGTGTTATCTGTTGTCAATATATTTCTGCTACTCCTCCTGTTGGTTTGGTAATTATTCAGGGCTTTTCTAAATTTAGGTCTTTTAATTTTAACATCAATAAAGCTGACTTCATAATAGATATGGAGCCAAAAAACATTAAATGTTTTACAACCGTTATTATGTCAACAGCATATTAATCCTGAATGTAATTCATTGCTAAATGGTTATTTGTTGTTCTATAGCTACCTCCACTCCTTGACAGAAGGAAACATATTGCTCACACCACTCTTTCCTCACCCTCCAATCCAGGTGGAGTGTCCATCTTGGCTAAAGGGAAACCATTCACAGTGTCCCAGTATTTTAAATGCAACTATTAGAGCTGGTTGAACTATTTTTGATGAAACTTTTTTTCATTAAAATAAAAAATTGTCTAAAACAAAATGTCACAGAACTGTATCAGTTTCAATGACAATTTTGATAGGAAGGTTTCTTAGGCCCACAATGGACTCTGAGAAAGAGAGAGACTAATGGTTAGGTGCTGGCCCAAGAGATCCAGATTCAAGTTCCTGAACTGTCTGATCAGGATGATCTGGGATGAAAAACTCTACTCTGAATCAGGCTCAGCAGGGACTTGAATGTGGGTTTCCGAGGTCACTGCCCTGCCCACCCAGTTATTCTGGGGTCATGTAGCGAGGTAGTGTGGAGCCTCCCCAGACACCAAAGTGAGCAGAGCCAGTGAGTCCCCCCAGAGGTCACGGCACAGGACAGGAAGTATAAAAGCCCAACTCCAGAGTTCACTTGGGAAGCAGCCGCCAGGGAGGCCAGATGCTGCTGACCAAGCTCATGACTGGGAAGCCCCAGCAGCCCTTGGTGAACTCGAAGACTGGCCAGGCCTACCCCGCGCTCGCTACCCAGAGGAGTTGCCAAACCTGCCTCTCGCTAGTGATCCCAAGGAACCCATGGTCCTGGAACCCTCCAAGGACACCAGCTCGACCTAAGTACCACAAGGCTGGAAGTGGCCCGGGGGGCAGCTGACCCTAGTCAGGCTGCAGCACTACTAGAGCCTATATCAGTATCTTGTGGCCAGGATCCCCACTAATGCAGCAGCAGGTCTTCTGCCGCTGTTAGGGTCCCAGACTGGGACACAGTGGAGTGGGAGGGCCTGCATGCCCACATCACCTTACTTGTGGGTGGCAGTCTCCCCCTCTCCCAGGTGGCTCAGAGCCTGGCCTTACTAACATATACTGTTTGCTCAGTCCCTGACTGGGCGCCTGAGCCTTTGACTGGTTGCTGCCCTGCCCTGCCCCAGGCCTGGGCCTGTTAAGGTACTCAACCCTGTTTGAGGGCCTGAGCCCTAACTGTTTTTTGCTCCACCCCAACCCAGGGCCTGAGAACCTGGACCATAGACTTGTTATTCTCCAATCCAGCAGAGAGGGTCTGTAGTGAGGCGGTGTGGTGCCCCACCACCCCGGAGAGGGACAAGCCCGGGCTGAATCGTTTTACAGGTCACTTTTTCTTTTTCTTTTTCTTTTTCTTTCTCATTTTATGAAACCTTTTCATAGAGCTCATTTTGTTGTTCCATACTGGAAGAAACTCAAATTTTGAAACCTTTAAATGTTTCATGAAATGGAATTGTTGACTTCTTGACAGTTTTTACCAACTATGTACCTAAGAGTGTTAGATATGGCAATTACCTGCAATATTTTTGGGAGAACTTACTGTATTGAGTTTATGTATCATTGCAGATTTGGGATTATATGTAATTCCACGGAGAAGAGTACACCAGGAACTAAGAACAGTAGTGGGTGATTAGGCAAATTCATTTATTATAACACCTACAGAGAGAAACCTTCCCAGGGGAAACTTGCATATAGTAGTTCAAACTGGATTCTCCAAGGCCAATAGGATCAGGTAGTGGTATATATGAGAATTCTCACTGGTTCCTCTGGGGCTGCTTTCACTCACAAAGAGTAGGCACTGAGGGACCTTAAATAGATCCTTGATGACTAATAGTGGGGGCTGCTGCTCAGCAGAAGACACAAGTCCATGCTCTCATTGTTCAGTCAAAGGTCATTCTTAGGAAACCAGCCTAAGAGGAGTGTGACTTTAAAACAGAATCTGGGACAACAAGAGTGATGAAAGTGAGTTTGGAGGGCACAGAGAGAATGGTTGCTGCTGTTTATTGTAGCAGCAGATAAAATCCAACATGTTTTGTTCCAGGACCTCACAGGGTACCCAAAGAATGACTGATTCTCATGACACTTAACACTCTGGCTACCTGGGACATAGAACAAAACATACAAACCCCAATGTTATTTGACCAAGCTACATTTAAAAGCAACCTATAAGCCAAACTTCATACCAATCCCATGAAGGGGAAAAGGACCAGAGTTTGACTACTTACTCTGGAATCCTCCCCACCAGACCACATGGCCCTCTGTCCCCATACAATCCCCCTTCATCCTTAGCAGGTGGTGTCCTTGTGTAGGGAAGGACTAGAAACCTGCTACACCTGTTGGTGTCTTTGGGGAAAGGACTGTCTACTCCTGCATCAGAAGACATGGTTTCTCGCCCCCTAAAATCCTGTACACAGCTTGAGGGGCAGAGCAATAAGCAGATCTCACCCCAGACAGCAGCAAGCAGTACAGAGTCACTTCAGCTGCAGTCTCTTTTACCCTGATTGTGTCAGCGTGAACATACAAAATGCTGTCTACGAATCTTGTGTGTTCAGAGGTTTGAGACTAATGTATTTGTGTGGAGAGAGCATCAGACCACAGGTTCCACATGGCACATACCAAAAATAGGAAATGTCTGAGGCATTTAGGGAATGAGGAACCTCTTTTTAGGAATGAGAGAAGGGGCTAGCGACATGATCAGGGGAAAAAAAACAATTGTCTTGGGAGGAGGATGTGAGAAAGAGGGAGAACTGAGATACAATAGGTGCTGAAAAAATGTATAAGCTTTGTGCATTAGTGTATTGATACTAGAAGAGAAATCAGATGAAAAGTCTAAATTAATAACAAGATCAAAGCATCCAGAAATGATTTTACTTGACAGTGTATGTTGATCTATTCAGTAGTTGCTTTAGAAAGAGTTTACTTACCATTGAAGTAGGATCAATAGCAATTCTCTGGCAAAACCTCTATTCTCCCCAGGGACTAAAAGGAGACATCTATTGTGTATTTTGTGGCTGATAACTAATTGCATACAGCAAGAACTTGCAGTGTCTGCATTGTCTGTGTTCTGATATTTTTGAAGTAAAGTTTACATAGACAAAAGATGTTAATATTCAAGGAATTAGGACGTGACCCCAAAGTGATCTGAAACAATTCTTTACTGAAATTAAATCGCTGGTTTCATTAAACTTGTCTTCCAGTTGATCATTATGCTAAAGGCTCTTTTGAGTCTCTGAATACAAGGAAGTGTTGAATGTTGCCAAGTTTAAACGTATTTTGGCTCACTGATTTACGATGTTTGCACTGCACAGAATGTGTAATACATTATACCAGTTAGAGATTGCTGCATGGTCTGTATGGTTCAAATGCATGGAAATATGAAGTACTCAGTTATTTGAGTCTAACAGGGGCATTATATCTGAAATCCTTCACTGTTCTCTCTTTCCTCTATCCTCCGCAGAGCATCTGTGAGCCTTGTGATCTCCCTTCAGCTACTCTGGGCTTCTTTTCAATCTCATCTCCTCATCTGTTTAGGTTCTTTCTAATCTTACCACTTTGCCATTCTATCCATCTGCTCCAGTCATTCTAAATGTGTGATCTCACTCTGACTACTACTGCCCTCCTGAAAAATCCATTCGCCATCTATTATATATTTTGTGTATTCCTGTCCTCACATACAGACATAAGCAAAGCTTTTCCTGGCACTAGTCTGGATTATTCAATGTGATTTTATTTTCCTCCCAGTCAGGGTTTTCCATATTCTCCCAGATCAGCTTTTATATTCATTAGTCATTTCCTGGCCATGATGTTCAGCCCGAAAACTACTCAAACAAGACAAATAGCTGTCTCAAACCCCAGTGCAGAAACCATTTTAAACTATTTTTAAAATGATTCCGTCTCATACCATGCCTCCCCACTGTCCCTCATTTCAAGGCACATCACTGTCTCTTAAACCAGAATTCCCTATGTTTCACACTAATTTGGGGTCCACTTTATATCTGAGGCAAATACTTTTTAAAAATAAAACAGTCAGGAAACTGAGGTTCTAGAAAGAGGTTTTTACATTAAAAGGATGGCTCCCACAACAGTTCATCGCTGGATGGACTTTTTATTTTGTCCTTTCTTTTGGGTCTTTCTCATGCCCTGTGTCAGTTAGTTGGGCATCGACAGATTGATGGGTGTCTTGAACAATGGCCGTGTCAGCAATTTTCTGGGAACAGTCACAACATGTGACCCATATATGACATCTACTAAGAATTTCTGCTGTCTGTCATCTTAAGCTGCATCCAAGCTAGTTCTATGAACAGTCAGTCACAATTTAGATTTTCCTTTTATTTGCCACATATCTGTTTGACCAGCTCTTTCTTGTACCAAGGGAAAGAGTGCAGCATGAAAGAATATCTGGAAAGATAATGGAGCAAATAATTAAGCATCAATTTGAAAACATCTAGATGATTCTAAGGTGATAAGTAGCAGGTCAGCCTGAATTGTCAAGAACAAATCATGTCAAACCAACCTGATAGCTTTCTTTGACAGCATAACAAGCCTTGTGGATAGGGAGGAAATGGTATATGTGGTATATGTTGACTTTAGCAAGGCTTTTGATATTGTCTTGCATGACCTTCTCATAAACAAACTAGGGAAATGCAACCTAGATGGAGCTACTATAATGTGGGTGCATAACTGGTTGAAAAACCATTCCCAGAGAGTAGTTATCAATGGTTCACAGTCATGCAGAAAGGGAATAATGAGTGGGGACCTGCAGGGATCAGTTCTGAGTCTGCTTCTGTTCAATATCTTCATCAATGATTTAGATAATGGCATAGAGAGTACACTTATAAAGTTTGTGGATAATATTAAGTTGGGAGGAGTTGCAAGTGCTTTGGAGGATAAGATTATAATTCAAAATGATCTGGACAAACTGGAGAAATGATCAGAAGTAAATAAGATGAAATTCAACAAGGGCAAATGCAAAGTAATGCACTTAGGAAGGAACAATCAGTTGCATATAAACAAAACGGGAAATGACTGTTTATGAAGGAGTATTGCGGAAATGGATTTGAGGATCATAGTGGACCACAAGTTAAATATAAATCAACAGTGTAACATTGTTGAAAAACAAGTGACTATCATTCTGGGATGTATTAGCAGGAGTATTGCAAGTAAGATACGAGAAGTAATTCTTCCACTCTACTCAGCACTGATTAGGCTGCAACTGGAATACTGTGTCCAGTTCTGGGCACCACATTTCAGGAAAGATGTGAACAAATTGGAGAGAGTCCAGAGAAGAGAGACAAAAATAATTAAAGGTCTAGAAAACATGACCTCTAAGAGAAGACTGAAAAAATTGGGTTTGTTTAGTCTGGAAAAGAGAAGACTGAGAGGGGACATAACAGTTTTCAAGTAAATAAAAGGTTGTTACAAGGAGGGAGAAAAATTGTTCTTAACCTCTGAGCATAGGATAAGAAGCAACGGGCTTAAATTCAGCAAGGGAGGTTTAGGCTGGAAATTAGGAAAAAACTTCCTAACTGTCAGGGTGGTTAAGCACTGAAATAAATTGCCTAGGGAGGTTGTAGAATCTCCATCACTGGACATTTTTAAGAGCAGGTTAGGCAAATACCTGCCTGGGATGGTCTAGATAATACTTAGTCCTGCCATGAGTGCAAGGGACTGGTCTAGATGACCTCTCGAGGTCCCTTCCAGTCCCACAATTCTATGATTCCATATCTGGAACATCCTATTTATCAATATAGGAATGGTGCGGCACCAGACACCTGTTTGTGAGTGATCCACATGTTATGAACCCATGGATTAGCACTATGTCCTTAATACAGAGATTTGACAGCTCACATTGATTTCAAATGTGTAGATAAATCTCTGCATTTTTGTGTAACTTTTATATGACTTTTGTATTAGCTTTTCATATAACTTTGTTTTAGAAACTCGGTGTGAATATGTATAACATATTATAGCCCCTAAGGTAGTATAATTAAGGTAGAAGAAAAATGTCTTTTTGCTAGGAGTGAAATAAGATCTTCCTCCCACTTTGTAATCAGTTGTCCTGCTGAGTGAATGAGGTGTGAATGAACAAGGCGTGGAAGGCGGCAGCTCCAGAGAGCTGCAAGGATTGAAGAGGGGATGGGAGCCAGACCCAAGGACAATGAAACTTGTCAAGTGGGCTGACTAAAGAAGAGCAGACATATTGATGGTCTCGGGGGTTAGAAGCAAGCACCTTCTTTTGGGAACCCCCTCTCTGCAGCATTGGGACAACACCCAGAGACACAAAGGACCAATGGACACTGACCCAGATTTTGAATCTGGGACAGATTTGCATGAGAGGGAAGAAGCTGCTATAAAAGTGAGGTGTCTTGCGCAGGACCCCAGGTGTCATCTTGCCAACATCAGAGCATCAATCCGGATTGGCAGAAGCCCGGCTCCACCCCTCCCCCAGCAAACTCACCTGGCCAGTGCAGTTAAGGGGAGCAACTCGTTGGTAATAACAACAGCAAGATGGAGTGTGTTTGTGTGTGTGAGTGCATGAGTGTGATATAGATCATATGCATGTGATAGTATTGATTATTGAATGTATTGCTAATAAATGTGGTGTTTTGCCTTATTCCCCCTGAAAAGATCCAGTGCAGTACTTTAAGTACAACAACTGGAGTTTCTCAGCATTTCTGTACCTAACTGTCGTTTACTCTAGCTCCCTTTTTTTTTAAAGAAAGTGAAGAGTATAATTCCAGAACCCACATGGTATTAGCACAGCTGTTAGTAAAACAGGGAGGAGAAAGTGCTCAGTGCTGATATCATGGGGTGTTCTGCACATGTGCACAGAGGAGCCTCTTCACATCCACACACCCCTAAGCATGTGATTTATGTTAGCATCAGGGAGGTGTTCTGGGTGTCTCATTTTCCCTTATGATGGCACAGCAGCAGATACTATAAAGTAGTAATAATCCTAGGATTACTCTGCCTCACCATTAACTCAGATAGGGAGTAGGCTGTATTGTAAGGGAGAGGGATAGCTCAGTGGTTTGAGCATTGGCCTGCAAAACACAAGGCTGTGAGCTCAACCGTTGAGGGGACCTTTTAAGGATTGGGGACAAAAATCTGTTGGATGATTTAATTGGGGATTGGTCCTGTTTTGAGCAGGGGGTTGGACTAGATGATCTCCTGAGGTCCCTGCCAACCCTGATATATTATGACTATGATACTATTCTAGTTTGGAGCATAAAGTCAGCTGGGAACATCAGACAGCCATTTTGTTGTGGCAATGTAAGAGAATTTTTTTAAAATTTCTCTTCAATATATACAGAATACTCTGTTCATCTGTTTTCATACTCCCATATCATGTTGTGTGAAGAAAAGACCTTCCCCACCCCTTTCTATAATCCACACAAATGGTAGATGCCTTAAGGAAATGATTAACAGAAGCAAAAATTGACTTATTCACTAAAGTTCCCTGTAAACAGCAATTACTTCCCATACCTAATATCACCACTGGACACCTGCAAGTATAAAGAGTTGCTGCAAAAGATGTGTTGAGGCAGCAATTCTCCAGCAAACTAAAGTGTTTGCGTAATAGAATGAGTCGACTGTTAGAGATGCTTCCCCAAGACTTTGCTATCAAAACTGCCTGTTTTATTTACTGTGTATTGATGGGAGCTGTGTTTGGCTTTTTTCTATACTAATGAATAGGAATATGTTGATGCGAAGACCTGTAATGTTACTTTCTGTATTCTCAGATCAAGCAATTTTCTAGGCTCTTATTCACAGTTCAGATTGCAGTTTGGAGCCAAACAAACCCCTCCCAGATGTTAGCTAGCTGAATATTTTCTTTTGCTTTGGCTGCTATAAATGTACATGGCATACCCATCAAGCTGTGAAGCAAAAAAAATCGCTTACAAATTTAAAAGAATGTCATGTGCTTCTGAAGAAAATCTCAAGAAAATAGTTTCCCTCCCTCCAATATAACTTAGAGCTTAAAATCACCAGGAAATACCAGGCAACCATTTTTTGTAAGGGCACATATGCAAACTTTACACATCCATAGCCACAATGCTGTATATTTCTAAGATGGGAGAAGCTCAAAAGAACAACACTGTTTCTTGCTTTAAAAATTGACCTCTTTACCTGAAAATGTCATCTGTGCAGCCAGGATCACTTCAGCTGTCTATCACGTTTGTAGAAAGTTTTTCATTATTGTTTTTCCTTTGTTTATTTCACAGTTACAGTATCTCTTTAGCAATAATTATCATTCCATCAAGGTTCTAGCAAAGAAATCAGAACCATCTGAATCAGCTTTGTTTCATTCAGTCTCAAATGGAATTAAAATGATTTGCTGTTTAAAAGAAGAAAACTCCTTGTCCTAGGAGTCTATCAAGGCTACTAATCAGTATATATAGTTAGACCTGAAAAGGTGTTTGATCAAAAATTTAGTGAAAACACTGACCTAAGAAAAGAAATAGGGACCTTGTGATGTTCCCCCAATTTAATACATTCAGTCTTGAAGTTAACATGCATGCATACCTCCCACTGAAGTCTGAGATTTTGTGTGTGTGGATAGGGGTGTGTGTACATAAAGACTGCTGGAGAATTTCAATATGCATTAATAAGCAACCTAGAGAGTTAGTTCCTGTTCCTGGAAAATGGCTTCAAATTCTCAGGTATATATAGAGGAAGCAAGTACAATAGATTAGAGTGATAGCCTTTCACTTCTAAATTCAAAGCCTACTTAGATGAGACTGAAAATGAATTTCCTCTGAGCCTAGTCTCCTTTGTATATTTATTGATATCACAAAACTGCTTTGGCATCTGGCACAACCTGACATGATTAACAGTCTCTGTTCCAAAGAGGAATGGAAAAACAGGAGTAAAGCAGGTCATGATTGGGGTGAGTAGTACTGTCTAGACGTTTTTACAGTGACTGCATTCCCTATGCTGGGTTCAGGCTGCTGCTGCTATCAGCCTTCATTTTCACAAGCATTAATTTCAAACACATTAACAAAAATCTTGAGTCCAGCATCAGAATGACCTTTAGAATTCTTCTAAACCTCCCAATGAGAAGGAATATGAGAGCAGATAACATCTCTTTATCCTACCCTGAACATATGAAAGAGTGAAAATCTACACATGCTTTTTAATGATCTAATCCTAGACTTACTGAAGATGTTTATTTTGCCATTGCCTTTGGTGTGAGTAGAGTCAGTTCCTAAAAAGACAAATGAAATCAATACCAATGTGTATGTGGAAGTTACACATATTGAAATTGTCCAAGCAGGGAACAATCATGTTGTCAACAGTCAAGAATTTTGCCATTTAAACTACTATGAATAGCAGAAAGAGAAATGGCTTTATAGAATAATACCGATATGCACGCAACAGATTAAAATGGTTCTTTTTATATACTGTGTCCTGAAATAAACCGTTGGGGCCAAATCTTTGGCCAAAGAGCCAATAGGGATGGCTTGAAAAATGCAGTGATATGCACTGAGCCCCAAAAGCCCTGATTTACCATGTGCAAATTTGGTAATTACACATGGAAATTGTATTTAGATGTATAATGCACGCAGTTTTGCAGAGATAATAGGTCTTATTCTATGATCAGACTGGTTTTACATGGGTGTAACTTAATTGATTTCAGTGGAATATTACCCAATTTAGAAGGGCATAAGATGTGGACATCCCTGGAAAATGTGGCCATAATATTCATGAAATATTTTTTTATTATGCTATAACTTGATAATTATTTTAATAATCACCACAAATTTTTCATGAATTGCAGAAAATAACTACTTAGTTATACCCTGTTTTTGCAACAGAAGGCTGCAGACATCAGAGTGTGAGCTTTCCCTTCCTTTTGTATATATTACCAGTTCATCTGTGTGCATTGCCATTTTGTGTATAAAATCCATATGCAACAAACTTGGCTCTCCTTTGGGACAACTACAGTGATGGCAATTAAAAACATTGTTATGTAATGTTTCCTTGTTAATAGCAATAGTGCCTGTATGAAGTTCTAGAAAATACTGCAAATACTTAAGGTAAGTTATCTCATTATTTATGGCAACTGAAAAGTTCTGAAGCACTGCCAATGTACACCTGCTACATACTGCGCACAGTAGGGAGCATTGTGAAGATCACAATTTTCGATGCTGAGGCTTTCAATTCTCACTGACTTCAATGGGAGTCAGTTTACATAAGTGCTCAACACAATGCAAGATAAAATCCTTATTGTCTCCCATTTTTGGACAGAGCAATGGCATTGTCCAGTAGATAGAGCACTGGATGGGACTCAGAAGACCTTGGATTCTATTTCTTATTCTGTCAGTGACCTGCTGTGTGACTATGGGCAAATCACTTAAATTATCTGTGCTTTTGTTTCCTTTCCATTCTGTCTTATCTATTGTAAGACATCTGGGGCTGGGACCATTTTACTATGGATTTGTACTTTGCCTATGATATGGGCCTCTGTTGTCAGTTGGGGTTGCTAGGCACTACTGTAATCCAAATACATACTACAAAATAATAAACTCCCAGTCCACTAAAGGTGCAATAAGAATCCTGATTTAGTTTTCAAGTTGTTGCAATGGTGGACTTGGTATGACTGTCCAAAGTATCAGACTGAGCCATTAGCTTCACAAGGGAAAGGGTGGTGGGCATGTTTGAGAGAGAGAGAGAATAAAACAAACATGTTAGTAGTGTACTCAGTTGCTCTGAACAGCATGTTAGTTTGTGTATTCAGAAAATAAATGTCTAGGAATAATTTAACACCAATGTTTTATTAACCTGATATAAACTGCTCATAATTCTAATTCATTGGATAAAATAATCATGGGAAGAGTATCAGTTTAGATGATATATTCTCAAATGTGTCAGAATTAAAACTATGCCACAAAATAATCTCAAAATATCATTCAAGAGTTACAATAGTTACTCATACATGTATTGATTTGGTATTTTTTAATGAATTTGGGAAGGATAAATAACCATCTTCATCTGTCTCTGGAAGACAATATAAAGTTAATTCACATTAGGGCCTACATCACTGCTACTAGCAAGTATTAGAAAAGAAAGGAGTTTAACCTCTGAATTAAAGAAGTATGGGAGGGAGTATTACCCCCCACCCCCAAAAGTAAGTTTAGGATTTTTATGTATTTATTTTCTGTACTTTGGTGTCTGATTTAGAGCTGGAAGGAGATAGATATATTTTCTGACCTAGTTCAGTGAAGGTCTCTGAAATTGTCAGAAAAGTGTGGATATGGATTTAGTCTTCTTTCCCATTAAATTTTAGCGCTGTGGGGCAGAGCGCTTGAGAAATGTAAGCTGAAAATCGTCTAGAATACCTTTTCTCTGCCAAAGGGCCAGCTATCTGGCTGCCTCCAGTGGGTGTTTCTTATGGATGAGGAAAAAGAAGGGGGGTTTAAAAAACAGTAAAAATTGAAATATGTTTTATTTAAGGCTTTTGACTTTTGTGGCTGTGTTCATGCTTGACATTTTTACAGTGGGAGGACTTAAAAGCTTATGCTGTTTCTGCAGCTGAGTCTTTCTAACTTTCTTAGGGTGACCTGACAGCAAATGTGAAAAATCGGGACAGGGGATGGAGGGTAATAAGAGCCTATATAAGAAAAACACCCAAAAATGGGGACTGTCCCTATAAAATCAGTACATCTGGTTATTCTAATCTTTCTACTGATGGCATTGCATTATATGAAAAGCTCACTATTCTTTCTACTGCTGTTCCACTTTCGTGCTCCAGGTGGCTTCACATGACCATTTCAGGTATACACATGCGCCTTTCTATAAATGTATTGTAGGCACCTGCTTTTCAGTCACTGTGGCACAGGAATTCATTATTATTAACTGGATATTATATATGGATGTATTAGCAGGAGTGTTGTAAGCAAGACATGAGAAGTAATTCTTCCACCGTACTCCATGCTGAGTAGGCCTCAGCTGGAGTATTGTGGACAGTTCTGGGCGCCACATTTCAGGAAGGATGTGGACAAATTGGAGAGAGTCCAGAGAAGAGTGAAAAAAATAATTAAAGGTCCAGAAAGCATGACCTATGAGGGAAGATTGAAAAATCTGGCTTTGTTTAGTCTGGAAAAGAGAAGACTGAGAGGATAACAGTTTTCCAGTACATAAAAGATTGTTACAGGGAGGGAGAAAAATTGTTCTTAACCTCTGAGATAGGAAAAGAAGCAATGGTGTTAAAGTGCAGCAAGGGAAGTTTAGGTTGGACATTAGGAAAAACTTCACAGCAGGGTGGTTAAACACTGGAATAAATTGCCTAGGGAGGTTGTGGAATCTCCATCACTGGACATTTTTAAGAGCAGGTTAGGCAAACACCTAATGGGATGGTCTAGATAACACTTAGTCCTGCCATGAGTGCAGGGTACTGGTCTAAATGACCTCTTGAGGTCCCTTCTACTTCTATGATTTTATGATTACTTGTAATGTGGGAGCAAGTAGGTTCCAAATCAAATATTGGAGTCAGTCATGCTAAATAATGGTCAGATACATAACAATAAAAATGGTCGCCACCTGAAGAGTTTACAGTCTGTATAAGGTATTCAATTAGATTTAGCTACCGCCCAGACAGGAGGCCTGTGGCTTGGACATGTAAAGGGACTTAGGCATTGCCATGCTGAGCATGGCAATACTTAATTTTTAGGTGCCTAGAAAAGCACAGGAACAACACTGTGACCCAGAAAACCTGAGTTAGGCATTTAGGATCCCTATACAATGAATGGGGAGAGATAGGCATTGTAGAATGCAATCAGCAAAAGCTAGCAAAGAGGGGGTGGAGCAGAGGGCCTCAGAGAAGGAGAAGAGCATGGGTGTTTGTTTTTATGCAATTAGAAAGTTGGCAACCCTACCGGCTCAAGTCCCCCCACTCTACCTCATGAAGAGAAGGGATTTGAAGAGGGATTTTCCACCTCTCAGGTGAATGCCCTAATCACTGAGCTAAGGGATATTCTGATGTTAGGTTTCCTCCATCTCTCCTATTGAACTTGTTCCATTTTAATTGAAGAATTTTGATATTAACTGGACCAGTGAAAGTGTGAGAGTCACTCTGTAGCCAAATAGCTAGTCAACTCACCTTCGTAGAGGTAAATCCCATCACTTCATGACAGAAGAAGAGAAACAGAAAGTTGTGCCCCTCCCTCAAACTTTAATGTGCAACACTTACACACATCAGACACGCCAATTCAGCTGTTCTGAGAGAGTTTCCGAATCCAATCCCTCTCCCCCGGAGTTCTCAGGAGACAGTGCTGTCACAGTCAGGAGCATATGAAGCCGTGACCCAGCAGTGATGGTGGCATAGGCTCCCCATCCCTCTGCCACACTGAAGTTCCCTGCCAGGCCTGCCCACCAGGAGCCCATTTCAGCATCACCAGCCAATGAATGCTGCTGGCAACAGCAGGGACCAGCTTCTCTCCAGCCAGCTCTTTGCACTCCAGGAGAGGGCAATGAACACTTTGTAATACTATGTATTAGCAGGAATGTTGCAAGCAAGACATGAGAAGTAATTCTTCCACTCTACTCCGCACTGCTTAGCTTGAGTATTGTGTCTAGCTCTGGGTACCACATTTCAATAGGGTGACCAGACATCCTATTTTTAAAGGGACAGTCCTGTATTTAAGCCTCCTGCACATGTCTTGACTTTTTCTTAAAAACAGGCAAATTGTCCCATATTTTCTGCCTGCCCCCATCAATACTGGCGGTTCCTGCTGCTGGCTGCCTCCCTGCTCACCAGCTGCTCTCTCACCAGCGGTTAGTGGGGGGCGGTCCAGTGGCTGATGATAGGGGTAGGTGTGCAAGGCTGGTGGTTGGGCAAAGCTACAGGGGTTGGCCACTCCCCTTGTCTGTCCGTCAACACAGCCCCGCCGCATGTCAGCTGTTGGCCAGCAAAGCCCCACTCCCGATCCTGTTTCCAGATAGCACTGGCTGCACGCTGCAAGCTCTGGTGAGTGTGGGCAGGTGCCAGGCAGAGACCGGTAACATGTCACCTCTGCTGCCCACCCATCAGCCCTTTCCATGCTTCCCCTCTCGCTTTCTTCTCCCTGATTTGCCCCCAGCCCCGCAGCTTCTCCATATCCCCTGCAGCATGGTGCGCCCACTCCCAGCCCTGTGCAGAGAACCAGCCCCTGGTCAGAGTGCTCAGTTCACCAGCAGCCTGCCCATAAGGCTCCTTCCTTCCCCCCTCTTCCTCTGGCTGGGCCAGAGCCCCAGGAAAGCCAAAGACCCTCCAACCTAGGGTGCTGGCCAGGAGGAGACTAGCCCTACATGTGCCAAAGCATCACACAGTGCTGGCATGGGGAAGCCTCTCCACCCCTCAGCTAAGCTCTGGAGTGGCAAGGGAAGCAATTTCCACCCTGTTCCCACCCTGACATTGCAGACTGCACAGCAGTACCCCAGAAGGGGCTTAGCACCCTCTTCATCTGTTCTCCCTTCCCCTCCTCCCCCGGGTCCTGCCCCTGGGCACCCTCCCCTGCTGAGCCACCTCTCTGGCTGGATTTGCTGAAGCCCATGCAATCAGGTTCCCTGTGCCTTGGTGCACAATGCCTCTTTAGGGCTTAACCCCTTCCTGCCCATGCTGTACTTGGAGGACAGGTGGTAGAGGTGTTAGCTGCCTTTCAGGCAGGAAGAGATAAGCTGCTTCCATGCACAGGGGAGCAGGGGGGTGGGAAGAGATGAGTTCTGCAAAGACATGGGCCAGGTCATCCCTTCCCCTGTCCCACCCTGCAGCTGGAAGCAACTCTCGTCCCTTTCCTCCCACACAGTGCTGAAAGGCAGCTGCTGGCCTCATTCTGATGTGAACCCTGACAGAAATCTGGGGAGGGAGGGCATGTGACCCTGTGTGCCCCCAACATGTTTCCCCAGGAAGACGTGGCACCCGTTACCAGGAGAGATGGGTCTGTGTCAGCCAGGCATGGAGGGTGGAAAACACCAGGCAGAGAGGACCAGGTTAGTCAGTCACCACCCCCCGATGTAAGAGAGGTGTATGGGAATGGGTGTGTGTGTGTGTGTGACCTCTCCCTGTCATTGAACTATAGGACTATAAGATGGATAGAAAGCTGGCTAGATTGTCAGGCTCAATCAGTAGTGATCAATGGCTCCATGTCTAGTTGGCAGCCAGTATCAAATGGACTGCTCCAAGGGTCAGTCCTGGTGCTGGTTTTGTTCAATATCTTCATTAATGATTTGGAGGATGGTATGTATTGCACTCTCAGCAAGTTTGCAGATGACACTAAACTGGGAGGATTGGTAGATACACTGGAGGATAGGGATAGGGTACAGAGGGACCTAGACAAATTAGAGGATTGAGCCAAAGGAAATATGATGAGGTTCAACAAGGACAAGTGCAAAGTCCTGCACTTAGGAGAGAAGAACCCCATGCACTGCTACAGACTAGGGACCAAATGGCTAGGCAGCAGTTCTGTAGAAAATGACCTACGGGTTATAGTCGGTGAGAAGCTACATATGAGTCAACAGTATGGCCTTGTTGCCAAGAAGGCGAACGACATATTTGGTTTTATAAGTAGGGTACTGCCAGCAGATCGAGAGACATGATCATTCCCCTCTATTCGGCATTGGTGAGGCCTCATCTGGAGTACTGTGTCCAGTTTTGGGACCCACACTACAAGAGGGATGTGGAAAAATCGGAAAGAGTCCAGTGGAGGGCACCAAAAATGATTAAGGGACTGGAGCACATGACTCATGAGGAGAGGCTGAGGGAACTTGGAGAACAGTCTAGATCCATCCTCTTGGGAACCTCCTTTCACATAGTTGAAAACAGCTATCACATCCCCCTCCTTCTTCTCTCATTCAGAAGAGAAGAATGAGGGGGATGTGATAGCTGTTTTCAACTATGTGAAAGGAGGTTCCCAAGAGGATGGATCTAGACTGTTCTCAGTGGTACCAGATGACAGAACAAAGAGTAATGGTCTCAAATTGGAGTAGGGTAGGTTTAGGTTGGATATTAGAAAAAAACATTTTCACTGGGAGGGTAGTGAAGCACTGGAGTGGGTTACCTAGGGAGGTGGTGGAATCTCCCTCCTTAAAAGCACTGGAGTGGGTTACCTAGGGAGGTGGTGGAATCTCCCTCCTTAAAAGTTTTAAAGGTCTTGCTTGACAAAGCCCTGGCTGGGATGACTTAGCTGGGGATTGTTCCTGCTTCGAGCATGAGATTGGTCCTGCTTTGAGCAGGGGATTGGACTAGATGACCTCCTGAGGTCCCTTCCAACCCTGATATTCTATGATTCTATGATCTTGTTTGAATATGAGTAATTTTATCAGGTGACCCATATTCAGCATAGAGAAATGTGGTCGCCCCACATTTCAAGAAAACATGGACACATTGGAGAAAATCCAGAGGAGAGCAACAGAAATGATTAAAGGTTTAAAAGCCTTTGAGGGAATTTTTAAAAAAATGGAGTTGTTTAGTTTGGAGAAGAGCAGATTGAGAGGGGCCAGGATAACCATTTTCAAGTGCATAAAAGATTGTTATAAAGAGGAGAGAGAAAAATTGTTCTCATTAACCTCTTAGGACAGGACAAAGGGCAAAGAAGCTATCACCTTAAATTGAAGTAAGGGCGGTTTACCTTGAACAGCAGGAACAACTTCCCAATTGTCAGGGTAGTTAAGCACTGGAACAAATTGTCTTGAGAGGTTGTAGAATCTCTGTCACTGGGGGTTTTTAAGAACAGGTTAGACAAACACCTGTCAGGGATGGTCAAAGTATTACATAGTCCTGCCTTGAGTTAAAGGGACTGAACTAGATGGCCTATTGAGGTCTCTTCCAGTCCTACACTTCTATTAAAAGCTTCCCTGCCCTGCTCCTGCCATACCTAAATGGTACCCCTTGCCCCCGGCCTTCTCTATCCTTACCCTTCTCTACTGGCTTGAGTGTGCCTTCCTGTCCTCAGTGTTGAGAGGAGTTGCTTCAGGTTCCAGCATGAGTGCCTGGCTCAGGTCTTCCTTTTGTTTGGAGATGAACTGCCACGTTCTACCAGGAGGACTTGGCGGATGATGTGGGGTTGGATTCCACCCATGCTCCCAGCCGTATAAGGTAGGTAGTGCTGCACAGCCATTTGTGTGTAGAGCAAAGCAAAAATTGGTATGTAAGAGAGCAGTATGATTGCTCAGAGGTTCAGTATGAAGCCTGTTGCAAGTGCTGGAGGAACCAACGAGGGTGTCAAAAACCCCATCATTTTTATTACACTGGTCTACAATTTTTTAGAAGTCGTCTGCTTCAGAGATAAAATGTGATATTTATTATGTATTTGGTGTGCTGAATTCAAATATGACAATTAAAACAACTGATTGGCTACTGTTTCTAAGATATTTAAGTTTTTACATTTTATGTCTATGTATATTGTGTAGATAGTAGAGTTTTAATCATAAATTGTCATCCTAGGTCTTTTCATGTGTTTATGGTTGCTTTACATGATAATATTTCACCTGTCCTGTTTATGTAACACTTTAAAAATCAGCAAAAGGGTTATATAAATAAAATGTATTATGAAACAAAAGGCAAAAAACTGTTATGTACATAGTTTAGTCCTATTCAGTGTCTACTTGGCGCTTCTTGGCTTGTCTCTTGTATTCATGAAATGGAGCATCTCTTGTCACTGTCCAGCAATAGTCTGCAAGCATTGATGGGCTCCATTTGCCCTGATAGCGTTTCTCCATTGTTGCAATGTCCTGGTGAAATCACTCGCCATGCTCGTCGCTCACTGCTCCGCAGTTTGGTGGAAAAAAATCTAGATGAGAGTGCAAAAAATGTATCTTTAGTGACATGTTGCAACCGAGGCTTTTGTATGCCTTGAGGAGGTTTTCCACCAACAACCTGTAGTTGTCCGCCTTGTTGTTTCCGAGAAAATGTATTGCCATTGACTGGAAGGCTTTCCATGCCGTCTTTTCCTTGCCACGCAGTGCATGGTCAAATGCATCATCTCGAAGAATTCACGAATCTGAGGACCAACAAAGACACCTTCCTTTATCTTAGCTTCACTTAACCTTGGAAATTTTCCATGGAGGTACTTGAAAGCTGCTTGTGTTTTGTCAATGGCCATGACAAAGTTCTTCATCAGACCCAGCTTGATGTGTAAGGGTGGTAACAAAATCTTCCTTGATTCAACAAGTGGTGGATGCTGAACACTTTTCCTCCCAGGCTCCAATGACTGTCGGAGTGGCCAATCTTTCTTGATGTAGTGGGAATCTCTTGCACGACTATCCCATTTGCAGAGAAAACAGCAGTACTTTGTGTATCCCGTCTGCAGACCAAGCAAGAGAGCAGCGACCTTCAAATTGCCACAAAGCTGCCACTGATGTTGGTCATAGTTTATGCACCTCAAAAGTTGTTTCATGTTGTCATAGTTTTCCTTCATATGGACTGCATGACCAACTGGAATTGATGGCAAAACATTGCCATTATGCAGCAAAACAGCTTTAAGACTCGTCTTTGATGAATCAATGAAGAGTCTCTACTCATCTGGATCGTGAATGATGTTGAGGGCTGCCATCACACCATCGATGTTGTTGCAGGCTACAAGATCACCTTCCATGAAGACAAATGGGACAAGATCCTTTTGACGGTCACAGAACATGGAAACCCTAACATCACCTGCCAGGAGATTCCACTGCTGTAGTCTGGAGCCCAACAGCTCTGCCTTACTCCTGGGTAGTTCCAAATCCCTGACCAAGGTCATTCAGTTCAGCTTGTGTTATGAGGTGTGGTTCAGAGGAGGAGGATGGGAGAAAATGTGGGTCCTGTGACATTGATGGTTCACGACCAGAAGTTTCATCCTCTTCCTCTTCCTCATCTGACTCAAGTGAGAATGATTCTGGTGCATCAGGAACCGGCAGTCCTTCTCCGTGGGTTATTGGGTGTATGGCTGCTGGAATGTTTGGATAATGCACAGTTCACTTTTTCTTCTTTGACACTCCTTTCCCAACTGGAGGCACCAGACAGAAGTAACAATTGCTGGTATGATCTGTTGGCTCTCTCCAAATCATTGGCATTGCAAAAGGCATAGATTTCCTTTTCCTGTTCAACCACTGGCAAAGATTTGTTGCACAAGTGTTGCAGCATATGTGTGGGGCCCACCTCTTGTCCTGATCTCCAATTTTGCAGCCAAAAGAAAGGTGATAGGCTTTCTTAACCATAGTGGTTATACTGCGCTTTTGGGATGCAAAAGTCACTTCACCACAAACATAGCAGAAGTTATCTGCACTGTTCACACAAGTACGAGGCATCTCTGCTCACTTTGGCTAATCAGAAATGTGTCCCTTTGCAAAATCAAACACTGACAAATAAGAGAGCACGACACTGTATGATTTCTAGAGCTGATATAGGGCAATTTGTTCAGCAGAGTGATGTAAGCTTCGTTATGATTGCATCATCCATGACTTCTAGGAATAACATGATGCAATTCATATCATGTATAACGCAATACCAGCTTCAGATTGCATCATTCATTGTTTTGCCTAAAAAGCAAGTACTGTCCAAACCCAGTCATAGATTTATTCATAGATCCAGTCAAAGATGTATTTTAGTCATTTCTGGTTTACATTGAGATCCCTTCCCTTTATAACTTACTTATCCTCCGCCATTCCCATGTCAAGGGTCGTATATACTGACCCAATAGCATATCTTGAAAACTAGAGCCAATCAACAATTTTAAGCATCATTTTCGTTCTCAGTGACCCAGAATTAGTAAAGTTTGACGACATTTATTTCAGAAGCATTTTGGCTGTAGAGCACTGTTATCTGTCGTTATTGATTGTCTAAATAGGCTCACACAGTCTTGCTGGCTGCTTGTATTTCTGAATGACAAACACCATCACTCAGCTAGTTTTTCCAGTTGTGTCTCACATGCTAATTTATGGCCTGATACTGCCACCCTTATTTATGATGAGCAGAACCTTACCTATACTCTTTGGGATGACAAAAAACATAAGACAATAATGTGCATGAGGATGAGGGAACCAGGTCCCCAATGAATAAAGCAGTGGTGTCAAAACACATCAGTGAGGATAACATCATCCAGTCTCAACTAACTGTTAACATTACTGCCCTCTTTCATACCGTTTACTTTCAAAATACGTCATATTTAGGAATACCATGAACATGATTGCTGGAATGGTGCTCAGATCAAATGTACAGTTCAAATGTCCTCTGTATGTTAACATATATCTTGCAGTGACAGAGAAAAGACTGATAGGCCTAGACTTGTCTAGACTCATCCACACTTGTCCAGACTAACAGGCCTGGACTTGTCCAAAGGAAAACTTTCATCTTGGTTTTTACTGCTTGACCTTTAATGCTTCTGCTTTTCTTATCTAATGCAAGGGGGGCGAAGTGGGTAAAAGGGGATTGTTAAATGCCAACCTTATGCCACCGCTAACCACAAGGTCTTACACGTAATCGTTGCTTGCAAAACTTCCTTTTAGTCACAGGCTTATTCACTCCATATGAAGCATCATAACGGAAGCTTGCTTGAGTCATTTATAGCAGTTTTTGTTGCATAAATAGGTGTGAAATATTTCTGATCGTGGTGGCGACTCTTGTACTGTTTCAGGACAGTGTAGAACTCGACACCCCCTTGCATGAAATTGTATTTTGTGGTATACCAGATAAAGGCCTCAGATGTTTCTAACTCAAACACAACGCGTATGGTTAATTTCCACAATAAGTGGGAGGATAATGGGCAATCTCCTTTGTGATGAATCGTATAGGATGGGCCCTTGACTAGAAATCTGCTTGAGATTTGCCTAGTGTCAATCATCACACTGGGGAGGATAGCTGTGCAAAAAATTCCCCTGAATTTTGAGTCCCCAGGAATCTGTATAGATCCCAATGATCTACAGCAGAGGTGGGCAAACTACAGCCTGCAGGCCACACGTCTCCCGCCAGCCATTTTTATCGGGCCTGCGAGCTTGGGCCAGAGGGGCAGGGCCAGTGGCCCCGCACTCCTGGCCCCGAGTGCCGGGCTGAGCACAGCAAGCCGCGCGGCCCTGCGCTCCCGGCCCAGGCTGCCAGGCTGAGCATGGCAAGACGTGCAGCTGGATGGAGTGCTGCGAGCTGCGGGGCCCCGTGCCCGGCTGAGCAGGTAAGCAAGTTGGGGGAGGGCTTCGGTGGTGGGGACCCGGGGAGGTGGTTAGGGTGTGGGGAGTCTTGGGAGGGGGCAGTCAGGGAACAGAGCGCAGGGGGGCTAGATTGGGGGTGGGGTTCTGGAGGGCAATTAGAGTGGGGAGGTCTCTGGAGGGAGCGATCAGGGGACAAGGAAGGGGCAGTTGGATGGGTCAGGAGTTCTGAGGGGGGCAGTCAGGGGCGGGAAGTGGGTGTGGGTTGGATACTGGGCGGGGCCTTCCCTACCCGGCCCTCCGCACAATTTTGAAGCCCAGTGTGGCCCTCTGGCCAAAAAGTTTGCCCACCTCTGATCTACAGATTGTCAGGGTCATCTGTACAGAGATCCAGGGACTTCCCCTAGCCATGTATCTCCCAGGAACTCTGGAAGCATATACATAGATATTGGGACATGGGGACTATGCAGAAAAGATAATAGAGCCCTAAGTTGTGTTGTCTCTTTGGACTAAGTTCTGTGTGTAGTGAGCATATATCCTCTTAGGCCCTTCCCAGCCATGCACCTTGCACCCACAGAGTGCCCACCCATAGGTCAAGAGGCAGATTGGGATGATGCTGTAGGGGTTAGTATTGCTCCCCTTCTGTGGGGAGGTGGGTGAACATCCATGAACAGAGGGTTCCTTTCACATGAAGATCTCAGGTTGCTTGACAGAGACAAGAATATGAAATAGTTAATTTTCCTACTTTGCCAAAAGCAGGAGGGTTTCCCACTTGGTTTTACTCACTGTATGATATTCAGGGTCCCAACTACAGCTCTAATCCAACCCTGGTTTCACACATATCACCTCATCTTCTAACAGTTTAACGAACTGCAGCTTTTTCTGCAGCAATATAGATGCTGTTGCCAAAGAATCTAATTTGACATCCCACACTGAAGACTGTTGATGGCTCTGCCTTTGTTATCCAGCTAGCTGAACACCCTACTTTGCTGTCACATCATGAAACCCCTTCAGTAACTGCTCACAGAGATTGGAGTCACTCTGAGCCGATGAATAAGAAATCAACCACATAATGCTGGATATATACTAAAAGCATCAAAGTCTGTGCAGGAAATTAAATAGCCCATGGGCTTAGCAGTAGAAAAATTTAACTTGTGCCAGGAAACAAAAACATACTGATTTCAAAATCAGCTGTGTTTACCAGCAAAGACAAATGACAAGCCAAATTGTACTTGCTTTTTTTTTTCTTTTTTTCCCCCAACAGCAAACTGCAGCATAACTACAACACTGCACTAGGTATTTACTTGGCCCCTTCAAAGTGACATATGACAGAAAGTAAAATCTGTATCACCATTTGCCATCTGCCTTTGGACTTAATAAATGCTGTTTGAGCATGTATTCCCTAGCTGGTTTAAATTGGGGAATTGCCCACAACTGTGAAATCTGAAAGTTCAAGAGAAGAAATTATGAAAGGGAATATCTAATTCTTTAGCCTAGCTTATGTTTCATTGCTTAAATTAATCTACAGTTTCAAGGCCTACAAAATTATGAAAAAATATTGAAGTGGCAATCTATACCAGTGGTTCTCAACTGTTTTGGGCTCAGGACCAATTTGTAAACCTTAAGGGCTCATAGATAATCACATCCCAAGATGTCCACTCCTGAAGGAGTTCATCAGGGGCCAGGAAGGTCAGAGCTAAGATTCCTTATACTCTGGCCATCTAGGGAACACCCTTAAGGACATCTTGGGGGAGTGGTAGTGACTGACAACCCCCACATAAAACACACACCATCCCCCATGGCCCATGAAAGCAGATTGCAAGGGGTAGGGAGCTTGCGGGACTGGAGGAGAAGTGGGGAGGGCAAAGGCCTGCAGTGTAGAGTATAAAGAGACAGGGTTTTGAGTGGGGTGTGGGGAAAGAAGGGAGGGCAGAAGGGTCTGTGGTAGGAGATAGTGCCCGCGCACTGCCCATGGTTGTAGATGATAAAGAGGTGGAGGGTATTTGGTGATCTGGAGGTAAGGGGGTCATGGCTGGGGGAAGTTGTTGAGGGTAGGTCAGGGGAATTGGGGGCCGTGATAGTTGGACAGAGAGGGAGTCTCCCAGTTCTGGGAGAGGGATATGTTGAGTGGCCTGGGCTAGGGGCAGACTGGGGAAGATGGATTGTCACTTAGCTGAAGGACAGGAGGTACATCAAGGGGCCAGCACTTACTGGAGAAAATGACACAAGTTGCTTCTTCCTGGCTTCTGTCCCATGGGGCTGGCTGGGCTCAGCTCCCCTTTCAAGGTATAGCAACCTCAGGGGTCACAGTGCTGCTCAGGTCTGGGTACGTGGGGTCACAGTGCCTCTTACTCAAATTTGGTATCTCTGGCCCCTGTCATCCTGATGACAATGCTTGAAGTGGGGAGCTGGTCCCAGCCAGTCCCCTAGCACTTTGACTTATTCTGGCAACCCAATTTTGGGTTGAGACCCCAGGTTCAGAAAATCTGTTCTATATTATATACAGTTAAAAGCTGGGTGTAAAAAATGTGTTGGGGTGCAGTGCTTTATCATACACACACGTGCTCTCCTTTGGAATCTAGGTAAGCTCATCCTCTCTGAGTTGGATAATTTCAGAAGTGATGGTGAATATTAGTTAAAAGTACTATCTGATATTTGATCTGTATACTACTACCACAATTTGAATTTGGCACAACAAAAATGATATGGGGATTGTGCAAAGTACCTTAATTTTTCTGATATTTGGCCCCTTCCGTAGGCTGATTCTGTGTGCATGCTAGTATGATACATCAGCTGGAATATACAATTTAAAAATCCATTTAACTTTTAATTTGTCATTAACCTTTATGAGTTGAAAAATAATCATGTAAATTAAACAGATGTTTATAGGTAAACATCAAAGATGAATCTCATACCACTTAACTTGGGTCCAATTCTCATCCCTGTTCACTGATGTATATCTGGAGAATACAAAAAAAGTCTCTAAGCACCTGTCTGCACTTCAGATTTTTATCCAGGTTATAATATGATTGTTTGCACACACAGTTGATGTCTAAAGCACCAGAATTAGTTAGCACATGGCCTAGCACTGTGACTATACCTTATTCCAAACCTCCTGTTGAGCAGGGTTGTAACATGATTCTCAGGCTGTAATCTGATTTTTACATTGTTCTTCTTCTATGCACCGGGGACTGGCTTATCATGTCTGTGTAAATGGGTTAGCCAATCTTCTTCTTTTTCTTGCTGTCTGTGGGCGAGGGCAGCCCATCGTGCACTGCACTATGTGAAAAATGCCCAGGGCTCAATTATCTTTTGTGTAACTCCCACTAATGTGACTGAGTTACATTTGAATGAGTGATGGGATAAAGAGGGCCCCACAGTTTTCTGTATTCCTTTTTGTATATTTCTGCTTGAAGAAGCAATCCGTTTTTTGCTGCATGCATGTTCAGGGACAGATTCTGTGGCACCCACTCACTCTGGTGTGACCATTCCCTTAGGTCCTAATTTAGCATTTTACTGAAGCATGTGCCTGACTATACATCTGTGAGTAATTTCATTGAATAATAATAATACCCAGCTCTTATATAGTGTTTTTCGACTCTAGATCTCAAAGTACTTTACAAAATAAGTCAGTATCATTATTCCCATTTTACAGATGGGGAAACTGAGGCACAAATAAATTGAAATGATTTCCCTAAGGTTATTTAGAAGGCTAGTGGCCAAGCTAGAACTAGAATGCAGGTCTCCTAAGTCCACATCCAGGGTTCTATAAAGCCAATACATTATTACATATCTTGCAGAATTGGGACCACAAAGAGTCCCATTCTTGCCAGTAAGATTACATTCAATAGTGAATGCTCTCCACTGTGAGTGAGTGCCTTCCAATCTAGCCCTGAAAAAACATTCAGCAAGAGACTGATCACTACTTCAAGGAGAAACATAGAAATGAGCAGAATTGCCCCTGAATGAAAAATAAAAAGGTGTGTGTGTGTGAGAGAGAGAACTCTAATTAAATATTGCTAAGGGAATGTAGTCTGACACTGCAGTCAAAAATAGCTATAAATAATCAATAAAATATATCTCTCATATAAACATTTGTTTATTGCACTTACAGTTTTTCTTATTTAAAAGGTAATGACTTTGGATACAGTGTTTGCATTAAGAAACCTTTTAGCTAAACAGAATATTTCTATTAATTTTTTGAACCCTCAAATCACTCGTACTTCTGTCTTTCTATTTTTTTCATTCTATGGATATGCTGTTTGTTTTATCTTCCTGAATAAAGGTGGCTGTTTATTTTTAAACAAAGAAAAGGATGATCAAAATCTGATTTCACTTTTGAATTTTGCAGGATTTCATTCAACTGAACATGAAATAAAATTAATTTTATTCTAAAGCAAGAAGACTTTGCCTAGTGTTGAATGGGGGAGTTCTTTGGGTTGTATCCATAGCAACCAATGTTCACAGAACTCCGCTGGAGAATGTATGTCCTTCATCACTGACAGATTACAAATCCACAGTAGACTATGCAGGCAGCTTCATGTCACGAACACCAACCTAGTTCCTCCCTGACGATCACTTAATTTTTCATATGGTGATAGAGGAAAGAGTGCAATGCGGCCATTCTCAGACATTCATCCAGGTTCTGAAAATAGGAAGTGATTGTGCTGAAATAAAACCAATTGCACATTATCATCTGGAGATTCCTTTGTTAATTCCTATATTTTACAGCTTGCCCCTTATATCAAAAACATTCCCTCATCCTCTGTGTCTTCAGTAGAGGCATCTTGTTTTAAATGGCCCTCGGAATCCCTTGCTTTATTTGGACAACTAGGCCTAGCCGACTGCAACATAATTTGCTCATGTTTCATCAAGAGATTACTTTACTCTCTTACCCCAGGGGGAGGGAGGGCAATTGGCTGGAGAACCTTAGGCATAGGCCTCATGGAACTGTGCGTTAATCTGCCACTACCTCTGCTAGGTCTGATCAAGCTAGTGCACTAAAAATAGAAGTGTAGTCTCAGCAGCACAAGTAGATGGATGAGCTAGTCTTTCTGAGCACAAAGCTAGGGTTTCAGATGGGACTGTATTTGGGGTGGTGAGCCTATCCCTCTGCTTCTGCCATAGTGGCTAAGCTTCTATTTTTAGTGTGCTAGCTTGATCAGAGATGGTACAGGTATGTCTCTTCAAGATGGAAATTATACCTACAGGTCCAGTAAGAGAGGCAGAATGTGACCCTCAGTGATTTAGCCCATGTAGGGATTGTATGGAGATTAGCAGCTTCTAAAGCTAGTATTAATCACCATAGCATGACTTACTCAAATGGGAGCATTGTACAAACCCCGAATCTGGCCAGGCTCCCCTCCTCTGTCAGCAGGAGAGTGAAGTGACTGACCTTGCTCCTGAACCTGGGGCTTTCTGTACTGGAGAAGAGCATGCCGTTTGATGTTCTGTTAGGTCAGCTCAATAAGATTAATCATTGACCAGCCATATTAAATTGTTCTCCAAATTGTAAAATTGCTTGCTTATAATTTACCAGCTATCTGTAAAACCTCTATTAACCTACATCAAGAGGCATTGTTTTTTTGTATGGATGGATCAACCACAGCCAGTAATTGTAATGTATTTAAATTGGCTTACTTCCCCCTACTCCCAAACCAGCCCATATTTTGTTGTTGGGTCTGACTAATAATAAAACCTGACCTGTATTAGTCTGATAACCTGATAACAACATTTTCAAAATTGCACTTTAGCAGCCCCCATAAATAAAACAAGCTTTATTTTTTTTTTCCATTTTCAGTCAGATTTTAATGGTTGAAATGTCAGCTCATGGCTCATTAAGCCCTTTAAGTGTACACAGCTTGTAGGGAAAAGATCACTTTCCTGATAAAGATGAACTATTTCAGCCTTGGGATCTTCTCCCTAATTAGAAAACATGTATTATTGCAAGGAAATCATACTAAATATGCATCAGGATAAGCAGATGATATATTTCTAATAAATTATACTTATTGTATAATTTTATTACCTTAAGCATCAACAAAAATTCCAATGAGAAGGGAAGATAATTAAAAGTAACTTTAAGGCATGTCAATTATTTGTCCTGACTGTAGTCACCCTAATTCTTATAAAAGAGTAAGAGTATATCTTACATCTGTGTATGTTGCCACTTAATGTTTTTATTATCTGGAATGTCACACACATACATATTAAAGATTATTTTCCACCACCTTGTAGCTACTATTCTATAATAAATATTGAATATACCATTAAATCTTCAGGCACTAACAACTGCCTCATACTGAGACAGAGTTTACATTTAGGCATATTATAGCTGCTAATGTAGCTATTGTACATTCAGGGGTTGGTTCTGATTGCATAATAAAATGTTTGTCTCTTCTCATTAAGGAATATTGGACAGTGCAGTACTAGAGTATGATGATATTTAGGATGTATGCTGGTATGACCTATATGCATACATGCACTTATAGTAATTTTCCAGTGGGGCATTCAGGTAGAATTTTGGGGACTGCTCAAAATATTTGCCCCAGGTATCTGAGCCTGCCCTTGTGTACAGGCAAAAGGATTCAGAGGAAGACAAAATATATTTTGGCAAATTTGAGAATTTCATTTTTCAATGGTTTGAAAAGGCATGTTGTGAAAAAACTCTGACATAGAGTAGATCTCCATTTATCTGAATAGAACAAGAGATGTGGAATTTATTCAGATAAGTGAGGTTATACAGGGGATTTTTCAATGCAAATTTCACACAACAGGGGACATAACCCAATTTTGCATAATATGAGGTTTTGTATAATAGGGATCCAGATAAGCAAGTCTCCAATGTACTGTATACTGTATTTAAATATAAACCTGTCACTTGTTTTAAATAATTGCCACTTATACTAATTATCAAAGAGACAGCATTTGAATGTAAGCAAGGGTTTTCTCACTCCCTAGCCTTCTGCTTCACTATGCCAAGAAGCTATCATTATCAACATTTTTGATGATACAGGTGTTTCCATGGCATCTGATAGTGATGTCATAAATTCCATATTCTAACATCAATGCAGGATTAAGAACAAAGCAAACCTGAACTGAGAGGAAGGAAGCTCTTGTTCTTGTAACCTTCCACAATTAGCAGTTGCAAGAAGGATACAGAAAAAAATTACAACAAAAAATCAATTTACTTTGTAATGTTCTCTTTGTTGATGTTTGCCTTGGTGTGAAAGTCAGTTCTTAAGTGTGAAGTATCACTACTGATACATGGAGACTTCATGTCAGTTAGATGTAACTGTGGGACAAAAACTGTAAGTTCTCCAAATCTCGGAACCTGATCTTTAGCCCTTTGAAATTAATTAAAAGGCCCCCATTCAGAAAATCTCCAGGCCTTTGGATCAGCTCCATAGGGGAAAATGTGATCTCCATTGCATTTTGTACATCTAAAGAGGCTCTATATAAGTAATTATAGTTTTATTGATAGTATCTCCACTGAAGTCAACTGAGAGCAGAATTTTTGATCATTGTGTTCTTAATAAAGAGTCGATTGTCTTGACTTTTGTAATGGCATCTGGGTGGTAAGAGAGACAATGTAATGGTTATATAGGCTTTGCACATATTGTAATAAGTGAGAAATTGTAATAGGACTGAGTTCTGTGTTGCATGAAAAGGAACATTTTTCCATTAAAAATTATATAAAGGAGAATGAGTTTTATTGCTGAGTAAAGTGGGAACTGACTATTACTGATAAGTTAGTCACAGTATAGAAGAAAACTATAAGCCTACTCCAACTTTTTTTGCCAATGAATCTGAGTTCAGAGTCTAGGAATATTAGTAATAGCATCCCGGTCATGTTGACAACAGGAAAAAATCAGTATCAGAGGCCATGAGGCTACATCCCATTTCCTTTGCCAAGTCGGCATAAATGGACTTGGGACAGAAGAATTCTATCAGGCTGGAGTGGACAGAATCCTCCATCTCACAATTAGCAGAGCAATTTCCCCACCTTCACTGCAGCTTCATGATCAAATGTCCTTAGTGGCTAGTTCCACTACATTGTGGAAGGAAGTTGGCCAGTGCATGACTACAAATATGGATGCATCAACCCATCCCCAATATTCTTTCCAGTACTTGCCTCCACACCTGAAATTACGGTGGAGCAAAGCTTTGCAATGGGTTGTGTGCTGTCTATACAAACTCCCCACATCTTCTCCACCATCACACAGCTGGATCACACCATTTCTAAAGCATTAAAGGTTCCATTAAAATGTGAAACTCTGTAGGCGGAGGGAGACTTTTCCCCTTTGATAGCAATGGGAAGAATAGTAAGTTTACAAAAAGTGGAAAGGTATCTGAAGAGAGAGAAAGGGAAGAATTTGGAGCCAAAAGAATGAGTGAGAGCCATAAACTCAAGTGGAATGCATTGAGTTAGAAAGGTCCTGGGACTAATGGATGACAATAATAACACTGCTCTACAGCCAAAATGCTTCTGAAATAAATGTCGTCAAACTTTACTAATTCTGGGTCACTGAGAACGAAAATGATGCTTAAAATTGTTGATTGGCTCTAGTTTTCAAGATATGCTATTGGGTCAGTATATACGACCCTTGACATGGGAATGGCGGAGGATAAGTAAGTTATAAAGGGAAGGGATCTCAATGTAAACCAGAAATGACTAAAATACATCTTTGACTGGATCTATGAATAAATCTATGACTGGGTTTGGACAGTACTTGCTTTTTAGGCAAAACAATGAATGATGCAATCTGAAGCTGGTATTGCGTTATACATGATATGAATTGCATCATGTTATTCCTAGAAGTCATGGATGATGCAATCATAACGAAGCTTACATCACTCTGCTGAACAAATTGCCCTATATCAGCTCTAGAAATCATACAGTGTCGTGCTCTCTTATTTGTCAGTGTTTGATTTTGCAAAGGGACACATTTCTGATTAGCCAAAGTGAGCAGAGATGCCTCGTACTTGTGTGAACAGTGCAGATAACTTCTGCTATGTTTGTGGTGAAGTGACTTTTGCATCCCAAAAGCGCAGTATAACCACTATGGTTAAGAAAGCCTATCACCTTTCTTTTGGCTGCAAAATTGGAGATCAGGACAAGAGGTGGGCCCCACACATATGCTGCAACACTTGTGCAACAAATCTTTGCCAGTGGTTGAACAGGAAAAGGAAATCTATGCCTTTTGCAATGCCAATGATTTGGAGAGAGCCAACAGATCATACCAGCAATTGTTACTTCTGTCTGGTGCCTCCAGTTGGGAAAGGAGTGTCAAAGAAGAAAAAGTGAACTGTGCATTATCCAAACATTCCAGCAGCCATACACCCAATAACCCACGGAGAAGGACTGCCGGTTCCTGATGCACCAGAATCATTCTCACTTGAGTCAGATGAGGAAGAGGAAGAGGATGAAACTTCTGGTCGTGAACCATCAATGTCACAGGACCCACATTTTCTCCCATCCTCCTCCTCTGAACCACACCTCATAACACAAGCTGAACTGAATGACCTTGGTCAGGGATTTGGAACTACCCAGGAGTAAGGCAGAGCTGTTGGGCTCCAGACTACAGCAGTGGAATCTCCTGGCAGGTGATGTTAGGGTTTCCATGTTCTGTGACCGTCAAAAGGATCTTGTCCCATTTGTCTTCATGGAAGGTGATCTTGTAGCCTGCAACAACATCGATGGTGTGATGGCAGCCCTCAACATCATTCACGATCCAGATGAGTAGAGACTCTTCATTGATTCATCAAAGACGAGTCTTAAAGCTGTTTTGCTGCATAATGGCAATGTTTTGCCATCAATTCCAGTTGGTCATGCAGTCCATATGAAGGAAAACTATGACAACATGAAACAACTTTTGAGGTGCATAAACTATGACCAACATCAGTGGCAGCTTTGTGGCAATTTGAAGGTCGCTGCTCTCTTGCTTGGTCTGCAGACGGGATACACAAAGTACTGCTGTTTTCTCTGCAAATGGGATAGTCGTGCAAGAGATTCCCACTACATCAAGAAAGATTGGCCACTCCGACAGTCATTGGAGCCTGGGAGGAAAAGTGTTCAGCATCCACCACTTGTTGAATCAAGGAAGATTTTGTTACCACCCTTACACATCAAGCTGGGTCTGATGAAGAACTTTGTCATGGCCATTGACAAAACACAAGCAGCTTTCAAGTACCTCCATGGAAAATTTCCAAGGTTAAGTGAAGCTAAGATAAAGGAAGGTGTCTTTGTTGGTCCTCAGATTCGTGAATTCTTCGAGATGATGCATTTGACCATGCACTGCGTGGCAAGGAAAAGACGGCATGGAAAGCCTTCCAGTCAATGGCAATACATTTTCTCGGAAACAACAAGGCGGACAACTACAGGTTGTTGGTGGAAAACCTCCTCAAGGCATACAAAAGCCTCGGTTGCAACATGTCACTAAAGATACATTTTTTGCACTCTCATCTAGATTTTTTTCCACCAAACTGCGGAGCAGTGAGCGACGAGCATGGCGAGTGATTTCACCAGGACATTGCAACAATGGAGAAACGCTATCAGGGCAAATGGAGCCCATCAATGCTTGCAGACTATTGCTGGACAGTGACAAGAGATGCTCCATTTCATGAATACAAGAGACAAGCCAAGAAGCGCCAAGTAGACACTGAATAGGACTAAACTATGTACATAACAGTTTTTTGCCTTTTGTTTCATAATACATTTTATTTATATAACCCTTTTGCTGATTTTTAAAGTGTTACATAAACAGGACAGGTGAAATATTATCATGTAAAGCAACCATAAACACATGAAAAGACCTAGGATGACAATTTATGATTAAAACTCTACTATCTACACAATATACATAGACATAAAATGTAAAAACTTAAATATCTTAGAAACAGTAGCCAATCAGTTGTTTTAATTGTCATATTTGAATTCAGCACACCAAATACATAATAAATATCACATTTTATCTCTGAAGCAGACGACTTCTAAAAAATTGTAGACCAGTGTAATTAATGATAAATCAGACAAATTCATAGCCAAAGTGACATTTTGGACAGAAACCTACTAGAATGATAAGAAACACAGAAGGCTCCTATATTCCAGGGGCTGGAAAGTTATTGTGCTGTTTTTAAAGGAGCTGAGTTGCCCAACTCATCCAAAATCCAACATGGTCTGTGGTACATCTGTACCCAGGTAGCTATGCTGAAAGTTACCATCTGCCACAAGTTTTTAGTGATATTCCCACAAATATCACCTGTTCATAGGGATTTTTGTAATTCAAATTTTCCAAAGCAACCGAGCCCATATCTGCCTTTATCTCTTGTAGTTTAGACACCACTATAGTGCACAAATGAATATTTTACAGAAAAGAGTGCCTTTATAATAGCAAGAGTATGATGAAGATTTTCTACAACATCTATTTTAAGACTGACAGTTTGACTCCATGTTATCACTATGGCAGGAGATTTTAATTGTGTTCTAGCTGGGTAATAATTAGCTCTTCTTATAAACTGCTTAAGCAGTTCTGAGTCTGAACTCAAATCTCTTTATTGTCTGATTGAAAACAAATGGCTGGATATCTGAAGGATAATGAATCCTACATTGCCTGACACCTTTCATGGAATTGAGGCAAATATTCTATGTGATCTCTATGGTGGTAAATTACATTTTTAAATATATATAAAAAACCTAACCTCAGCAGTTTATCCTCTGACACATTTGTTATATCAGCTAAATCCCCCTTCTTATTTGTGACAGTGCTTTGGAATGGGTGACTCATACTCCATACAGCAAGCTGATTTTTCAGTTTTGTATCTATACATTGATATCTATAGACACAGGGTGAAATCCTATTGAAATCAATGGCAAAGCTCTGATTGATTTCAATTCAACCCCAGTATCTGTATGATATTGAGAGTTATAGCAACTGCTTTAACTAAACTTGGCATTTCCATTCTCATCTCCTGGTTTCATTTGGTTATAACTTTCTGAGCCTTTCATCTTTGTGGATGAAATTTTTCCAGTCTCTTCCAAAATGTCTTTGTTAGTCATTTCAGAGCACAAGTACTCTTAGTACAGAGTACTTTGAAAAACAAACAAAAAGCCCAACTTTCTCCATTATAAAATATAGATATATACTTTTTGAAATATTTTTAATGCTTCAACAACTGGAGATAGAAAACTGAAATATGTCTTGGAAATCCCTGTCTTTGAGTACAGATGTCTATGAGTGTCCTAGTGAATATTTGTTTTTATATGAATGACTTATTAAAAAGTGTACTTTATGTGTACACTAAATGAATGATAGAATTTGTTAGCAGTATTTTAGCACTGCTAATAGAGATGGTGGACTGCAGTACACATACGAGTCTGAACAATATAGCTGTATAGTGAAAACCTTGGTGCAGTGAGTGACGCACGCCTCCACAGTAGTGCCAGACTCAGTCAGACCCCAATGTGGCTCACATTGAACTCCACGGCAAAGCTCAGACTGTCTTCTGTGTTGCAAAGTCAGAGCCTCCAAATGCAGCATCTGAGCAGTGAATGAGACAGGAGTCCTTGCTTTACACATCATACATCTCGTAAGGATAAAAGCTGAGGCAGCTCCTTTTATTCACGAGTGAGGATCTTTCTCCTGCAGACTTCCTAAGAAAGGGACTGTTAACCATAAAAGGTCTATTATGGAATTCTCTAACCATTGAAGTTACATATTATGGTTATGTCTTCATTCTTCCAGTAAGAAAGGGGAAATGCCATGAGAAAAAACAGTCTGCACTGTTAAGCTCTTAAAATGACAAAAGTTCAGAAATGACAAAGTTCAGGTTGCACATGAAAGCTTAGCTGTGACCTGTAATAAAGGTGTAACACACAGGAGTTCTGGTAGAACAAATCTCTAAATTCCTTGATTCCTGTCACCTGATATGGGTTAGGGTTTCAAAAAGCGAATCCCCTAATCATATGGGAGGCATCAGTATTCAATGGCTCCTGTGGCTAATTTTTCATTGTGCCCTTTGCATGTATGACCATTGCCTCTCATTGTTTTGAGAGGAGGCAGAGAGCAACCTTCTTTACTAAGGGCATATTGTGGCCTCAGTTCTATTGATAACAATATGAGATGGTAGCCATTTTGAAAGAGGGCACTTTTTGCATGAGTTCCCTGAAAAAGAACATTATTCTTCAGTCTCTACAGAGGCAGCAAGTTTTATTTCTGAAGCAAAATGAAAAAAGACCATTAAAACTAAACATTTCTTTTCAAAAACTATTCAAAATTCACATCTCTACCATTTTTGTGCTTCTTGGCTGATTGAAAGCATTTGGCTTTGAGACATATACTACCCCCAAAGTTTGCTGGTATCTACTGTAACTGTGCCATTTGTTACTACTTACATATATGGAAAGCATTATTAAAGTTGTGGAGAATTCACTGCCAAATTACTTCATCTTATTCCCACTCTAAACTCTTGATTCTGACTCCTTTGGCGACTTCACTTTGAGAGTACATAAAATGTATGCTGTGCCAGGGGTTCTCAATCTTTTTCCTTCTGAGGCCTCCTCGACAGGCTGTAAAAACTCCATGGCCCACCTGTGCTGTCTGCACATAAAAGCCAGGTCCGACATTAAGGGATAGCAAACAGGGCAATTGCCTGGGGCCTCATTCCATGGGGCCCCCCAAAGCTATATTGTTCGGGCTTCGACTTCAGCCCCGAGTGATGTGGGTCAGGGCCGAAGCTTCAACCCCATGTGATGGTGCTTCGGCTTTCTACCCTGGGCCCCAGCAAGTCTAATGCTGGCTCTATTTGGTGTCCCTCCTGAAACCTGCTTTTGGCCCCCTGAGGGGCCTTGGACCCCTGGTTCAGAATCACTGTGCTACACAGCATTTAGTTGCTCACTATTTTGAAAATCATAATATAGCCTTGGTTTCCTATTCATTAATACATTAAAATTATGTTCCCTTTAATTTTGCAAAGGCTGTTTTAACATAATTCAAACACTCCCTCAGAATGTGAATTGATGGTCCCAGGTACCAATGATAAAGAGTGACCCTATTCACTTAACTGTCCACAGCATTTCACTGCTTGAGGTTTTAATTGCTGGTCAGCACTGACATAGCTGATGATTTATGAACAAGAAGGCAATCAGTTCTGCTTGGCATAGCTGCTATTCACATTTGAGCTAATTCAGTCTCCCTTTATAAATATATTAAAATTCATTTTTACTGGCACATGAAATGTTTTTAAACCATCTCCTTAAACTGCTGGGATTATTATTATTTTCAATGAGCCCCACTGTGATAATATTCAAGGTAATTTATGCATGCATGGTATTCATTTTGTCCAGGACCTTAATATAGAATAGAGGAAAATCTTACAACAACATTAGGCAGCTAAGTATAATGAAAATAATTATTTACATGAGACACCAAACTATACATTTTAACATACAGCAGCTTTCTCCATGGTTAGTTTTTACCAACTGAAAATTCACAGGGTAAACCACCACAGAAACATCTGTTGTGACTTAGCTGCAATGTGACAGAGCAATGTTTCTTGTATACTACTTTATTGATGGAACAATTGGTTGATATCTATAGGGAAATTCTGCCTATGGAAGGAATTATTGCAATGTTAGAATAATATCCAAGGGAACTGGATGCACTCACAGCCTTTTTAGCTATAGCCAGATAACATGTGACATATAGAACATTTAACTATGGAGACATAGTATCCCTCCATTTTGATAATCTCTTTTGTATTTCTGCCCTCTCTTAGTAGTTTAGGGAATTTATCAATATTCCACTTCTTACTTCTCAACAAGTCTAGAATTCTCTACACAAATTTCCATGAGCTAAATAGGCATTTCTTCCATAGACTGTGTTTCAGTTTTATGCATCCTTCCCAAATGAATCTGTCTGAAGTTTAAAATCAAAATGTCTCACTGATGCATGAAAAGCAGAATGCTTAGAATCTTTTCTCTTTGCTTAGTGCTATGGTCAAGAAGATGATAGAGGATTTTTTTCATTTTTTGGTCATCCCTTCAACTTTATTTCAGTAAGTATGTAGATACAGAAAAAATATGAGGGTGAATAGTCTAGGGGTTAGGCCAAAATAGTGGGATTCAGAATCGTCCTGGGGTCTCTCCTTAGCACTGCCACTGATCAATTAGATAATTCTGGCCAAATCATTTAGCCTCGTTTTAGTTCAATTTACCCATCTGTTGCATTAGTATAATAATGTAATGCTTGCATAACTCATTATCACTGTTGTGTGTCATAATTAATACATTCTGGCTCATAAAGGGTTTTGGGATTATTGAATGAAAGTTACTATATTAATACAAAGGTCCAGGTGCTAATATTATACAAATCAGCTTCAATGGAGCTACACCAACTTACACCATCTGAATATCAGATCCAAAGTGTTGTACTGCAAATCACGCAGGTTTATTTCCTTATGTATCACAGACAAGAATGTTTTCATTACCCTACAGCTAGGGATCATAGAATATCAGGGTTGGAAGGGACCTCAGGATGTCATCTAGTCCATGTCTGCTGTAACCAAATCCTGATGCATTTTCTTCTACTATATCCATAAAATTCCTTTCTTTCTGCCCCTATAGCCAAATCACTCTGGTAAACATTTCCTAACTAAACTGCTACAATTGCTCATCTTGTGTGATTTGGATCTAATCTTTCTATGCCCCACCTCAACAAAGATGCTGTTGCCCAAAATAATCTTTTTCACTAGTCACTTTGACCATGTACTTCCTCTCTGCGCAAAACCTATCTTTGACTCACTTCATTGGCTTCCTATTATGCTGGACAACAAATGCAGGCTTCTTGTTCTTGCATAACGTCAACAGACCGCGATCGCCAGCAGGCAAGATCAAAGCTGGAACCTCTGGAGCTTAGTGCATGAGCTAAAAGCCATATGGCTGTTAGCTAAGGCTGTAGAGCAGACTCAATATTTCTCCCTTTCAAAGTGGTCTCAGTGCCACTTGATGGGACAGAACACGAGACCCAGATGTGCGGGTTACACTTGCTGTTATGGCCCTATACTGCTTAGCCCTGCCTACAACTCTGATCTGTTCTTTCATGTTTCTGATCCCCTACAATGAACCAGTGATGCCATCCTTGATTATCCCTTTCTGATTATTCCTTTCTGTTTTGAATATAGCTTGGTAGAGAGACGAGTGGGATCAAGAGCCAGCCACGCTTCATAGGTAAACTGTTAAAATACTTCTCATAGAAAGACTACTCTGGCCTAAAATGGCACTTAATAGCATCTGGTGAAAGGATAGCATGAGCAATAAATGGCTAATTTGCAGACTTCTTGTAAATGGAACTCCTCTATTTTTGCTCAGGTTGTATTTAGTTATCAGTAGAATGACTTTGAAATCATGAGGGCAGAGGTTTAATGGGAGATACAAGGATGTGCTCAATTTCTCATGTAGTACAGCTATTTAGTGTCCTTGTTATTTACACTGACAATGTGCTCAGCTCTCTGCAAAACCCAGGGGAGACATGATCCCTTCCCCACACAGCATGCTGTCTATTTGGACAGCAGAAGAATGCAGAATCAAACTGACTAGAGAAAAACTATCACACAGCACTACGGTGACCAGATGTCCCAATTTTATAGGGACAGTCCCAATGTTGGGGTCTTTTTTTTATATGGGCTTCTATTACCCCCAAACCCTTGTACCGATTTTTCACATTTGCTGTCTGATCACCCTACACAGCACTGCAATATTTTTAAATAGGTGTGTAACAACAGCACTTCTAACTGAGGGGGGTTGACATCGGGTGGCATTGTGGAAGGAAGCAATAAAGGATGAGATGGGAGGTATGCAACAAAATGAGAAATAGTAGGAAATGAGAGTAGAGAGGGAGGAAGGGAGGGAGGGACGGAGTAGCACAGGGCCTTGTGGGTAGGGTCTGCCATCAGGTTTAGCTTGAGTCTAGAAACAAAGTAATATCTATGAAACATTGTGACAAATTAAAGTTAGTCCAACTTTTAGGCTCTGTAAAAAGATTGGTTTAGTTAAATATTTGAAGTTTGGTTAGTAGATTTGGGGCTGAGAGGTTTTTATTGTTTTTAATAGTGCTTTGTGCTCATAATACATAACTAATTAATAAATCTTTTCAAAACAACTGTGAGGTAGGTAAATGTTTATGGATGGGTAAATTGAGGCACAACCAAGTGAAGTGGCTTGTCCTAGGGTACCTAACATCTATTACTATAGTGTCCTTTCACTCGATTTTATGGTCTAAATATAAGTCCATGTTTCTCTCCTTTTTCTTTCCCTTTATCTAAACTGATTCATCCATCCCTATCAGAAAATGACTGACATCTGAGATTTCTATTGTCCCCCTGTATAGATCTATCCTTTATTCCCTGACTAGTATTTTAATATATTTCCCTATTTAATAATAAATATTGGGGAAATGGAAAGATGCAATGATTGCTCAGATCTTCCAATACAATAGTCTAAATGCTAAAAGTCTCTTAGGTTCCTCAATCAGATTCCATGGCATAACCGATAATCTGGTCTTGTTACAATGAAGAATAGAACTCTGATAACAGGACCAGCACTTTCTGTGTTATCCAGGATGAGTCATTGACAAGTGAAGAAATTATAGCAGTGAAAGGTCTCCAGAGCAGCAAGGATGATTACTTTCCATATGTATATCCTGGAAATGAGTACCTTAAGTACCCAAGAGAAGATTTTTTTGTGCTCATGTAAGACATGACATTATTGGGCACATTTTCAAAGTGGCACTGATTTCCATTGGTACTAATAGGAATTGTGTGGCTAAATCCACAGCACAACATGCTGAAATATTTTCCATTATATAACAGCTAATTTAATAATTGATGTACATGTCTGTTCTGGTGTTGATACAAACATTCTGTCCCAAATCTGTTGGCTAGATTTAAGAAGATCCTTTTCTGCAATCAGAAGTATACTGTCTGTGTAATTTGGTTTCTGATTTGGGCTATCTTTCTTGGTCTAATTTGCCTGGAAAGTGGGTCCACCAATCAGATAGGCCTGCTTTGGATAATGCTGTAGGATTTTCTGAGATTTGTTAGTGAGTTGCTTTTTTCCCAGTCCAAACCACATTTAATATGTGGGACCATTATAAGATCTGACATCTCCTCTAGATTCTGGTTCCAGCATGACAGAAGGAACAGGGGAAGCCTGAAAAGGTTGAAAAGAACCTTGTAGAGATGTTTGTAGAAGATAATAATTTAGAGACACTGCCTCATAAGGGGCAGTATTATGAACATAGGAATTTGGAGACGTGCCCTGGAGGCAAGGGTTGGTAACAGCATATGGTTGTGTGCTGCAGTTTACCACAGTAGCTCTCCAGGTTAGTTTATTAAATATTTATTCCTTTCTCATTCACCACTTTGTTATTTAATGACTCCGAAGATCATTACACATCCATGGAGTAATTTGCCTAAACACACCATTCTGACCTTCAGAATGTCCTTGCTGCTGTGATGAAAAGGGTTCTGGGGTGGACAAAGCATTCAGAATGAAATAATCACCTCTTGGGTTTGTTGAGAATGAGACTAACCTCAGATCCCCTGAAGATATTTGAGTCAATTCCATTATCCTTGCAAGGATGGAATATTAACAGGAAATGCTGATTTATTCTTCCTGCAGATCTTCCATGGTTACTACAAAGATTGCTGCAAATACTTTAGGCAAAGCTGACCTTTGGGCTCTGAGAAGCCTGCAGCCTGGATCTTCCTGGGTGAAGCAAAATATAAAGGAGAAACTCAGCTTTCATCTAATAATAGTAATCTGCCTTTTTTTCTTGTGAAGACAGTGTTGGAAAAGACTGCTGCTGAAAACCACTCAGTAGGAATGACAGGAGAAAGCAACATATCCCCACAAGAGAACCTTTTTTTCCCTAAAGCAAGATGGTTCTCATCTGTGATTTTAAATAAATTGGTAATGATAGGTATCACATAACAAGTAGGGGAGTGATATTGTAATGCCTCTGTTAACAAGCCTCCAAACATGCTCATTGTGAATGAGCTGTTTACAGAAGAATGAGAAGGTTCTCACAGAGTGAAGTGCACTTACAAAGTGGTGTTCCTTTTTTTCCCATCAGTCTGAGTACTTACTAATTGTAGAGATAAGTGTGTTTGTCTTTCCATGTCCCTGTGTAACTTCCCACAGAGGTTCAGAATATCTTCGGTTGTCTCACTTGTACTTTTGAGAGACCTATTTGCCTGGCAGCTGGAGGCAGGTAACTCACGTCCTGTAGTGAAGATGTGGTCAGACTCTGTGGCATCTCCAGGGCCAATGGATTTCCTAGTTCTATTTTTCCTCTTCTTCCCGCCATCTTTCCTGAGCTGGTAAGTGTGTGTATGGTTGCAACAGAACTCATGAGCCAGTGAATTCTGGTTTTGTTTTGTTTTCCTCTGACTGCAGTGTGAAATGGCTGGTCTAGTGAATCAATGCTGGGCAGCTAATGTGAAGGTAGCACCTGGTGAAAGCATTGCCCTGCAGAATTTATGGCACAGATTTTTGGAGCAGCAAACACTATTGTGTCCTTTGAAAATGCTAATTCCTGGTGGGACATTTTACACTCCACATCTCAAACCTGCCCCTCCTGCCAGATGTAATTTTTAGGCAGGCAAAGTACATCTGTGGCTTTAGGGAGTTCTCCTTCAAAAATGGTTATTAGGCGTAAACATCATGTGTGCCAGATACTGCAGATTCAGGTATCTAATTCAGTGGTGCAAACCTTTTGAAAATTTAGCCTTCACAGTAGAGGAAACACAGAAGGGAAAAGAAAAGACCAGGTCATGTTTGGAATATCTTTTCTCTCTCTTTGATATGGTCCCTAATACAAAGTCAAGGAAGCATCTATGTGAGATGCTGTGTAATCCTTCTGCAGCTCACTTAAAGGTAAATAATCCATTCATCCACATATATATGCCAGAGTCAATTTCTTTTGAAATTTAGTTTTTGTAAGGCTGGTTCAGAAATGTTAAACTTAAGACAGAAACTTGCTTCTTTTTAAAAATAAGTATTTTGATGCCAGTCCATGTCTTCCCATATACAACACACAAATACACCAAATATGAAATGCTAATGTTCAGCAAGAGGGATGCTGTATTTAAAGTAGTTTCTCATAAAAAGATTAATTTCTCAGAGGCAAAAAAGCAAAGCTTGCTGAAAAGAACTGTGATGTTGATCTAATTCCATTACATTCAAGTCTGTGATGCACACTGAAGCATAAAGATGCCTTAGAAGGAAAAGGAAGGAACTGTTTCACAGATTATAAAGAAGTTGTGACATTTCTTAGATTCATAATAGCCTCTCAGAAGTTCCAGCATTACCTCTTTTATGCTATGATACGTCTGAACTAAAAATAGCCTTTGTTCCACCAGTTATCTTTCTGGAGCTGTTCAGTGGCTAAGGTTCATGCTTGCCAGAAGTTCTTGAATCCTAGGACTATGATTAGTTGGGATTGTGCTCCCTCTCCTTAAAACTTTCAAATCAACCTTGTCCCATTTTAACTGTTATATTATTCTCCAAGGAATGTATACTACAGTAGCAATCATTAAGGAAGTTAATTCAACTTCAGCACAAAGAAGATGATATTCCAGAAAAAACCCCCAACAGTTTCTGTATGTGTGATGGGATCCCTGGGGGATGGGATGGTAGGACCATTGAGCCATCCAAATGCACTAACCTGGGCTGCCTCTCACACTGTGATGCTAAATGTCAAGCTACAAACTTCTGGCAGGTACTGCACTTACACAGTCAGCTACGGCAGGGACCCACCAAATTGAGTTACATGAATGGTCTTCCAGCAACTCATAAACCAACATTAGAGAGGCTCTAGCCAGTTTCCCGCCCCCAGCCCTACACCGCAGAATTGTACCTTCAGTTCACCACTTCTTCATAGGAAAGTGTGCATGTACCAACCTTTGTAACCTGAACAGATTTCTCAAGCACTTTACACAAACTCACTGGTAAGAATAAAACATTAAAATTATTAACTACAGAAAGAGAAATTTAAAGTGATTATAAATGGTAGGTATAAAGGCCAGAGACAGTTACCTTGAGAAAATAAAAAGTAAATACACTTTTTAAATCCTAAACTTTTAGTCTAGGCAAGAGGTCCCTTCCAACCCTGATAGTCTACGATTCTATGATTCTGTGATTGGAGTGTTCTCCTACTGGCTTTTGTATGTTACTATTCTTGTCTGATGGCGTCCATTTATCCTTTCACATAGAGAATCTTGGTTTGGCCAAAGTACATGGCAGAGGGGCATTGCTGACACATGATGGCATATATCACATTATTTGATGTGCAGGTGATTTGAGCCTCTGATGGTGTGACTGGTGTGGTTGGGTCTTATGATGGTGTTGCTAGAGTAGATATGGGAACAGAGAAGGCAACGGAGTTTGTTACAGGATTGATTCCTGGGTATTTGCTTCAGGTTGGGGGGCTGTCTGTAAGCAAGGATTGGCCTGCCTCCCAAGGCCTGTGAGATTCAGGGATCATTTTCCAGGATAGGCTGTATACTGTAGATTGAATCTTATTGATTATCCTCATTCCACTAAGTTCCTGTGATGCCTGATATCCTCATTTAATGAGAGGCGCTCTAGTTCACCCATCTTGTTATTTAGACTTCTAGCATTTGTATGTAAGAACTTTAAAAATTTGTCACTTCTTATTGACTGCCATTACATGATGTAATTGAATGGGACTCTTTTTTCATTTGACTCTTTCTCATCAGATCGTACCTGTATTTTATCGTCTTCCATTCACTCCTCTTTACAAGGACATAGAGAATCTCCATTAATAGATCCTCCCCTAAGAGATGCCTCTGTCTGAACCACGTGCTCCTCTGCACCTATTGGCTTTCCCCAGCCCTTAGTTGAAAAGCTGCTCTACAACTTTTTAAATTTTAAGTGCCAGCAATCTGGTTCCCTTTTGGTTCTAATAGACTCGCCTTTCCCCAAAATTTCCCCAGTTCCTAATAAATTTAAACCCCTCCTCCCTACACCATTGTCTGCTCTAATCCACTGCACTGAGACCCTGTACTTCTGCTTGTTTAACTGATCCTGCATGTGTAACTGGAAGCATTTCAGAGAATGCTATCATGGAGGTCCTGGACTTCAATCTCTTACCTAGCAGCCAAAATTTGGCCTCCAGGACCCCTCTCCTATCCTTCACTATGTCATGGATACCTACATGTACCACAACCACCGGTTTCTCCTCAGCACTATACAGAAATCTATCTAGATGTCTCAAGAGATCCGCAATTTTTGCACCAGCTAGGCAAGTCACCATGCAGTACTCCCAGTCATCGCAAACCCAGCTATGTATGTTTCTAATGATCCAACCCCCTATAACTATTATCTGTCTCTTCCTAATAACTGGAGTTCCCACCCCCAGAGAGGTAACCTCAATGTGAGATGATACTATCACATCATTGGGAAGGAGGAACTTAACTATGGGATCATTTTCCTCTGCTCCAGTTGGATGTTTTCCTTCTCTGCTCAGCAGCACAGAGGCTGTCCCATCTGGGGGTGGACCATTCTACTGAAACCTGGAAGGTCTTATCTGTGTACCTCTGTAATTTAGCTCCTCCAGTTCAGCAACTCTGGTGTCCAAAGACCATACACGGTCTCCGAGGTCCAAGAGCTCCTTGCATCGAATGCACACACATGCCACCTGCTCATAGGGCAGGTAATCATGCATTCTGTATTGGGTCCAATAAACCAGATAGCCCCACTCTGTTGCTAGACTTCTGCCCGCATTTAGTTTTGACTCCTGCAACTTGCTCCTTTGTTGATGTTTTGTTTTTATCAGGGGATGGTTTTGCTTTAAGTTTAAAGAATGTTAAGTGTATCTAGCCCCTCCCCACCCCAGACTTCCTCTCCAAACTCCTTCACAAAACTCCCCTGGTAGTCCCACCTGGTTGCTAGCTCCTCTGGTCACTTAGACCAGGACTTTTAAAAGCCTGCTCCTTTCAAAGTATTCCCCCCTCTGGTTGAGGGTTGATGGGTGTTAAAGGGCTTAGCGATCAAAGCCTCATTAAGAAGCTCTAAGTCTTGCCTAGCTGGCTGTTAAGCTCAGCACACGGTCTCCCAAATAAACAGACCACACGGTATATTTCAGTTAAGCAGCAAGCACACCATAAAAACACACACACGCAGACCAACCAGACAACAAACTTACCCCAAGGGTCATGTAATTGCTCCTCCTTCACCCAGAGCACTCCCTTGCAAATTTCCACTTAGCCGCTCTTGGTCACCTTACTTTTTTCTAAATTAACTGTATTCACTCAGGAAATGATCATTGCAGACAGCTCAGTGAAGACCTCTTCACCGCATGCACCAGCTATCAAAACAGTGAGCAAAATGTTAGGATGAATAAGAAACAGGACAGTGAATAAAGAAAATACTTGAATGCCATTATTCACATCAGTGGTTCACTCTGACCTGGAATATGGTGTTCATTTCTGGTCACCCTATCTCTTCAAGAATATAGCAGCATTAGAGAGGAATTAGAGGCTGGTGATGAGAATTATGGGTGCATCGGAAACATTCTTACATGAAGAGAAAGTGAAAAGATTGGAACTGATTACCTTAAAGAGGAAACAAATGAGAGGAGACCTATGTGAAACAATGGAAGTCTTTGGAGAAGGTAGATTGGGAACTTCTGCTCCCCCACTCTCTCATAACACAAACAAGAAGACATTCAATGGAATTAAAAGGTGGCAAATTCAAAACCAATAAGAGAAAATAGTTTTTCATACACACACTATTATGGTGCAAAAAGGAAATATTATAATGGACAAGATCTTAAAAATCAGTATGAACCTTCATACTTCAGATTTTAACCAATATCTAACTATTGAGGGTTTAGAGGAAACTTTCCCTAGGAGAAGTTTATTCCACTACTGCATAATGCCAGGTTTCTTTTACTTTTCTCTGAGGCAGCTGGTGCTGGCCCCTGTAGGTGACAGGATACTGCACTTGATGGAGCACTGTTTTCATCCAGTATGGCAGTTTCTATGTTCACTTTTCTTTGTTCCTTGTGGTTCTCACAACTGAGTTTAACATGATCAGAGCAACTGAAAAAATGGGAAGGCATGTGTTTCTTATGATTATTTTGATGAAAATGTATATATTGGTGCTTTTTGGGGGAGAGGGACTGGGCCTCAGATTGCTTGAAAGCTTTATGCACCCCAGCAAACCTTTTGACAAACCTGGCCCGTGTTTCAAATTTGTAATAAGATTTGAGGCTATGTGAATATTTGGTAATTTCAGATTTCAATGAAGTAGCTAGACACAGCTGTACTTAAAAAAACTTTATGTAGGTTATGAGCCATCTAGTAATCTGCTATTTTATATTATATCCCTTAAGCCCCCTCACATGGGCTCCATTCTTACTCAGGGAAAAGTCCTGCTGACTTCAATTGGAGTTTTCTCTGGATGAGACATTCAGGATTGGGTCAAATGTGCATTCAGAATTGTAGATGTCAGGTTAAGGTATACTGAACACTGTTAGTTTCCCCAGTGTTAAAATTCTTGGAGTGGCTGTGTCATAAGCCTAGAATTCCTGCTTACCTGTAAGGGGTTAAGAAGCTAAAAGAAACCTGGTTAGCACCTGACCAAAAGAACCAATGGGGACTGAAGATGCTTTCAAACCTGGGGGCGGGAAAGTGCTTTGTCTGTTGTTTTTCATTCGCTCTGGGCTTTCAGGGGAATCGGACAGTTTTCTTCTCTCCAGCTATCTATAATCTTTCTAAACAGCAACAGTTTAACCTAGCCAGGCAAGGCGGTTTAAGTTTTATATTTTGTTTCTCACTTGTGAATTTCTCAGGTTTTTGGGAGATATTCTTGTGTTTTCTTTGTAACTTTGAAACTCAGCGGGGGGTGGGGGAAGGAATTCTTCTGTGGTGTGGGTTTTCCTTTGATTCTTTTGTGATTGCAAAGTATTTTCCACCAATTCCTTTAGAAATTTTGTTTCTCTCCTTTTCCTTTAATTAAAATCTTTCTTTTAAGAATTTGATTGCTTTGTTTTCCATTGTGTAGATCCAGGTTTGGATCAGGATCACCTAGCAGGATTCGTGAGGGGTTTTCCTCAAGCCTTTCCCAGGGTGGGAAGTATAGGCTTGGAGGGATTTTTGGCAAGGAGAGGGCTCCAAGTGGCCTTGCCCCTAGTTCTTGGGGTAATGCTTGGTGGTGGCAGCGTACTGTTCCAGACACAGGAGAAACTTGTACCTTGGGGAACTTTTAACCTAAGCTGGTAAAATAATCTTAGGGGGTCTATTCATGCGAGTCCCCACATCTGTACCCTAGAGTTCAGAGTGGGGAGGCAATCCCTGAGAGGCTGTGAAAAATAATTTATGTGGGTCTAATATGAAAATTCACAAGTAGTCTGATTTTCCTCCAAAATGAAGAGTCAAGTACTTTGGGCCTCATTTTGCGGGCAACTATTCAGAATCCTCTAAAGGATTTCATTTCTACACTGCCTTCCACATAAACCTATAATGCATATAACATATCTTTAGTTCTGCGAGTAAATTGATTTAAAAGGTGAAATAGTTCCAAGAGTGATAATTAAGACAGAGAAACTTGGGGGGAAAAGACCGGTAAAAATCTCTCTTGAAATCTGGAAGAAGCCCACACTGTGATATATAAATTGCTAGTGTATGTCTACTGTACAGCAACTGAAAAAGAGATTTTATGATTACAAGATGTGGAGTATGAACAATTCTGTGTCTTTAATGTGTCCATCCACCTTTTAGCAATTGTGGGGATTTGTTATATTTTTATGGTTGGGGGGGTTTTGATCACCAATATATGAACTTTAGTGTAATTGCATCTGCATATGTCAGATCTATTTTAACACCATAGTTTCCCAAGAAGCAGTAGGAGGCATGAAAAGGATAGAAAACAGAACTGATGTAAGAATTATTGAATTAAGAGTCAAAGCAGGGTTTTTTCCTTTTCACATAGTTTTTCAAGTTTGGATGCTTGCGGAGAGTTCATGGAAGTTGTAAAGGAAATCTCTGAGACAAAAATATATAAGATGCCTATGAGACTCTCTTTCTCTGCCACATTCAGTCTAACTTCCAGAAAAAATAACTGAGTTCAAAGTTTTAAGTATTGGCAGCTTGCACAATTGTTTTTCTCCATGGTCCTTTTCTGAAAACTATATCCAGGGGTCCAGTATCAAAGGGATAGCCATGTTCGTCTGGATTTGCAAAAGTGACAGAGTTTTGTAGCACCTTATAGACTAACAGATATTTTGGAGCGTAAGCTTTCATGGGTAAAGACCCACTTCATCTGATAGTCTATAAGGTGCTACAAGACTCCTTGTTGCTTTTGTATATACAGGGGATTCTTCCAAGTGTGCTGAAAAGGTCTTGTTTACCAGAGTTTATCAGAAAAGTAACCACATTTCAATACAGTTCAATACTTGTGATATATCAGACATAACTTGGATTGCTTTGATATGAATTCATACACTCTACCAAGATTCCAGAATCCCCACACTGCAGGCACACTCTTTTGCCACCAAGTGACTACCAATCCAATAGGTTTTTAGTTAATGTTGTCCATTGCAGGACAAATTAAAGGGATGAAATATAGCCCTATGATTTCTAGAAGAGTCAGATTTTTGAAGGAGTTTTACTAGCAAATAAGCCACTTCCAGCATTTAACATGTACTATATAAATAAGATTTAAAGCTTTAGGTGAGTAAGCCAAGAATACACTATGTTGTTGGAATCTTCAGAGAATGTTTGTTCAACGTTTTCTAGTTTAACAGCTTATTATGCCTTGTGTGCCCTTGTGAACTGACATCCACATAGGCCAAAACAAATACATCATATGCTATATCTTGTTTTGTAGCAAGTATTAGCTTTGATTTTTAAAATATATTATGTGATAATCTGTACACAGATGCAGTGCATAAGAAGTAAACATTTCATTTGGAGCGATATTTTAAATGCATTTTTAAAAATGTCTTTTGAAGTAACTTTGCTACTTCCCTTAATGAACTGTGGAGCTTTGCAGATCCTCTTTTATCTTTGTCATCATTTGGAATTAGAATTACTACAGTTGAGCCTCTTTCTCAGAAATCAGGTAATGGCCCAAGGCCAGATCTTCAGCTAGCATAAATCACTGGAGATGTGCTGATGATCTCACCTTTAATGTTCAGCTCACTTTTCATGCGATGATGAAGACTGTTGGCAAAACTTCAGTTTACCTTTCATAGCAGTATTGTTCCCCTGAGATCTGTTGGCTTCCGACATACTATTATCTCTTTTTTTCTTTTTTCTTTTTTTTTTTTTAAGCAACTGTGCATTATCTGTGCTTAGATCTGTCTTTGTTTTTGCAAGTGGAAGTTCAACATAATGAAACTGAAATGGGTCTAAATATGTCACTTTGGGGATTCTTTGTAATGAGTGATAGTGTAACCAAAGTAACATTTGTTTTATTGCAAAAATTCTCAGCGGGAAAGACTGGAACTAAATAATACAATAGTGCCTAATTTTATAACAAAATTAGTGTACCTGAGTCTAACTTTCTGACTTACCCATCAGTGGCGCTAGTGGGCTGTTGTCTGAGTAAGGATAAGTAACAACATGAGGAATGCAGGCTTTGGCTCATTACATGGAAGACAGAAGGAAATTATGAATTCTTATGTCCACAGTCTAATTCTGGGAGGTGGCACTGGCTACCTCAAAGTTTTGTTAATATTAAAGTTTATTTTCCTAAACAGCCTGTATGCATCTGCAGTGTCATCACTGCTTACAAGTATTGCTATTTGTAGCTACATTTGCAATGCTGCAAAGAACCCCAGGCAGCTCAGGAATTTTGCCTGAGGGTTTGTCTTTATTACTGGGATAAGTTGACCTAAGTTACATAGCGCATAGGTTGACTTGCTGGTGTCTTGAATGTGCTGCATCGATGGGAGATCTCTCCGGTCAACTTACCTTACTCTTCTTGGGGAGCTGGAGTACAGGAGTTGAACAGAGAGTGCTCTGCATCTATTTAGCAGGTCTTCATTACATTGCAGCAGCAATTGCAGCAATAGTGAAGACAAGCCCTGGGTCTCCTGCAGTTTTCCAATTCACCCAGTAGATGCTATGTCACATAGGCTGCAGACAGCTGCAAAAGCTGCCTGCAATACCTGTGCATTCTGAATAAAGGTAGGTGAGTTGTTTTGGAGGAATAGTTTATTTTCTAAAGAAAAAATGTTGTTTTGGTTGATTCAAAACTATTTTCAAAATTTATAATGAATGTACTGAGTAGTTTTGGTCATTTTTTACAGGACTTAGGTGCTGTTACCCTTTTTCAAGGATTAGTCAAGTATTTTATACACCAGGGGACAGCTTCAGCAGGAGAGATTGAGAGAGTATCAACCAGGCCAGGCCTGCACAGCATACGGCCCGCGGGCCACATGCGGCCCGTCCTGGCTCACTGCCTGGGACGGGAGCAGGGGCGGGGCAAGCCAACGGAGCTGGGCAGGAGCAGGGAGCCGGCAAGCCAGCCCCCGGGGGAAGGATAAACTGCTGGGAGGTGGGGCTGAGGACTGAGCAGGGAGGGGGAGATTAACCCGGAGAAGCGGGAGGGGGAGGGGAATGTGCAGGTCAGTGTGTTCAGAAACTGCGAGCCAGCGTGGGGGAAAGGTGAGCTGGTCCCGTGGTGCTGGGATGGGAGGGTGGGTGTTGCGTGTTCAGAAACTGCGAGCCAGCATGGGGGAAAGGTGTTCTGGTCCTGAGGTGCTGAGGGCCGGGGGGGTGCAGGTCAGCATGGTAGGAAGGGGAGCCAAGTGGGCAGAAGCCATTTCTGTGACTGCTGAGTTGCACAGCCGGGCAGAAAACAGAAAGTGTTGCTCAGCTCCCTGGAAGTTGCAGCTGGACACCACCTTCTGGGTCCTATTGCTGGTTGAGCTCCCTCCTGTGTGCTGAGGGCAGGGGGAAAGAGGCAGTGGGGAAGGAAGGGGTGGGATGGGGAAGGGACATGGGATTGGGAAGAGAAGAGAATGGGGGAAGCGGGGGCAGGGGCAAAGAGGCAGTGGGGAAGGAAGGGGTGGGATGGGGAGGAGATGGAGCCATGGGGAAGGGACATGGGATTGGGAAGAGAAGGGGATGGGGGAAATGGGGGTCCAGCATGCGGATCCCCTTGGCAGCAGCTGGGGCTTCCCTCTTAAGGAGGTCCATCATACCCTCACCCTGACAAGCCCCACCTCCCCTGCATTTGTACCACCCTGATGAGTTCCTCCCCACTGAGCCTCAACCACCTGCACCTGGACCCTACCCAAATGAACTCCACCTCCCCTGCACCCAACCCCTCCCCCGACCTCCTACCACTTTCACTTGGTGCCACGCAAAGAACCCTCTTACCACCCTCCCATGGATCCCCCCACACTAAGTCCCACTGCACTTGGATCCCGCTGCCAGGCTGAGCATCCCTGCCCACATCTGGTGTGCCTGCTGCAAAAGAGGCAGGGCCCCAGGGTGTTTCTGTGGCAAGCATAGCCCTTGTGCTGTGGCACAAGGGGGTGCTGGACAGTGGGGGAGATCTGCGTGTGTCAGGGCACTGCGCAGTGGGGGCCTGTGTGGGGCATTGTTTAGTTGTGGAAGTGGGGCTGTGGGGAAGGGCAATGGGAGGGAAGAGAAATCTGTGTGTATTGGGAAATTAGTGAGTGGGGGGTTCTGTGTGGGGTGCTGGAATAGTGCCGCCGTGTGGCAACTGTGGGTTGGATGGGGCGTGGGAGTCCCGGAGGTCTGTCTGGGTGCAGGGGTGTGGATAAGGGTCAGGGCAAGCAGAGAGCGAGGGGGGTTTGGAGTCCCAGGGGTCTGCCTGGGGGCGGGGGTGTGGATTAGGGTCAGGGCAGTCAGGGCACAGGTAGGATCCTAGGGGAGTAGTTAGGGTGGAGGGGTCTCAGGAGGGGTCAGTCAGGGGACAAGGAGCAGGGAGGCTTAGATATGGGGTGGGGTCCTGGGGAGCAGTCAGGGGATAAGGAGCCGGTGGGGGTTGGGGGTTTTGGGGGGGAGTGGGAGGGACCAGATGGGGGCAGGGTGAGGGTGGAGCTTTTCGGCCCGCAGCTGGGTTTTTTTCAGTAGTATGGCCCTCACCACTTTCCGAGTTGTGCAGGCCTGAACCAGACTATCCAATAGCTCAGTGCTTAGGGTGTTTTCTTGCAATCTGGGATGCTCAAGTTCAAAGCCCTGCTCTATTTTCAGCAGCGGGGGAAACCTGTATCTCAGATGAGTTCTATAACTACCGAACTACAAGTGATGGGTTGGTGGCATCACTTGGTTCTCCTACTACTACTCTAGCTGATTTGTGAACCTAGCCCTTCATTTTCTTGGCTTTTATTTTATTTTCCCCAAACAAAACTTTTCATTTGATCCAACTTTGAAACTTTTGCTGAGTTTTTCAATTCACTGAATTTGTTTGGAATTTTCAGTTTTGGTTCAAACAGGTTTTTTTTGCGGGGAGGGGGGTAGTGGAACTTCCAATTAACCATAGCAATCAGTTATTCACCACACTCTAATTAGAACCTCAGAGCAGGTGTAGTACAAGAGAGCTGCCCATTCCCTCCTACAAGCTTGGAAGCAGTGTCCTCACTCCTCTACCACAGTGCAATTATTGAAGTTAGGAGAGCAGGGTCAGGAGGGACCACTTGGCAGCCCTATCTCCTGTGGGCTAAAGACAAGGGAATGTGCTGAAGCCACTGAGTAGGAAGACAGAGGCCAAGAGAGTGAGGCTTCTGGAGGTTGACCAGAGTGGTGGAGTGGAGGTTGATCCCACTTGCGTGGAGGGTTGAGGAGAATGGAACCTGCTGACATGAATGCAGGGCTATGCTGTATCTGGAGGAAGCAGAGCAAAACTGGAGGAAGCTCCTGGACAGTCCATGAGGGAGGTGAGCCAGAGAGGGAAAGGTGGCCAGGCTAGGGGCTGAGATAGAGAAGTATGGATTCCATGTCAAGAGGGAGATAGGGAGCCTCTCCCACATTTGTTGGTGTGCACTGTGTGGGTTTATCAAGTTGAGCTTTCAGTGGGGGCATTGCTGGGCAGAGGTTTTAAAAACCTCTGATGCCTGCTAAAGACCCTGCTTCCCTGCAGTGTGGCTGGGTTAAAGGGCTAAAACCCTGAGCAGGGAGCCCAGCTGAAGGCACTAATTAGGTCAGGCTGAGTGCAACCTACTGAGCCAGGTGGAACCAGGCGGATTGATGACTGGGGAACAGTATAAACCCAGGGAAGAGCTCAGAGGAAGGGGCTAGCCAGGCAGGAGGATCGGGGGGATCTAGCCCTGTCTCTGCTGGTTGAGACAAGCCTCAAGGGGCCAGAGGACCTGGTGAGGGTTCTGTGAGGGGCCTGGTTTTGGGGAAGTTGGGACTATATCAGCACTGTAAATAAAAGAGCACGGGTGAAGCACCCAATCGGAGTGTTTGAGACCTTTTCTTTCACCAGCCTAACCACAGGGACAAGGGGAAGGAAATCTGTGCCACCCCATGACAGGGGGATAGGATGTGTTCAGAGAAAAGTTTAGCAACTAGGATCGGGGACCTGAAAAAGTGAGGGGATTATTGTATCAGAGGGGTATCTGTGTTAGTCTGTATCCACAGAAACAGCAAGGAGAGTGGTGACGCCTTAAAGATTAACAGATTTATTTGGGCATAAGCTTTTGTGGATAATAAAACTGCACTTCTTCAGATGTCAGATGAGGGGGTTATTATTATTCTTTTATTATTTAGTATCAAACAGATTTGGTAATCTTGGAGGGTTGTTTCTTCTGACTTTTAAAGTCCTGGGGTTGGTAATAATGCATTTAAAAACATTTCTCTAAGGGGCCAGTATATTCAGCCCCAAGTAATCAGAATTCATAAATCAGGTGCCCCCAAAGTCCAAGATTGACTTAAATGTCATGAGATTCAAAATAAATTACATTCTTTTTCTTTGCCTTCTGGTTTCTGAGCCTTTGGAGTTCACGTTTTCAGTGTTTTTCCATGACCTTCAGGGCTAGAAACTTCCTTTGTTTAAAAATGAAATATGAGAGTCTCATATAATCACCTAACTCCAGGAGCTGAGACTTCAAGACAAACACCAAATATTGCAGGAGTGACAATGCTGCAGGGCTACACAAGCAAACAAGTAGCTGTTTGAGGTCCTTCTCTGTAAGCACTTTCCATCCAATGTATGATGTCCCACATGATAGAAAAGATGGGACTCAGGTCTAATAAACACAAAACTGATTATTTATTATTGAGGCTGGACTTACGCACGTACCACTGCTCCCTGGTTCAGTTTACTGCTGAGTGGCTGGACAATAGAGTTTGTGGTGCACCATTTTATCACACAAGGTCTGCCTAAGTCCTGGCTGGGATCAGTCCATAATGGAATGGACTACTGACTGCGCGTTGTTTTCAACCATGATTGTGTGTGTGGAGAAAGGAAGAGATCTGTTGTTGACACTTGTGAACGAAGTCTTTTTTAATATAGATGCAGTAAAAACTATTTTTTCACTACTGTCAGATAGACCACACAGTGGGAGTGGGGAAGAGAGAATGAGAGAGAGAGAGAGATCTCCCAAGAGACAGCATCCCTGTCATAGGACTATGTATAACAAAGTAAAATTGACTGTAGCTTGGATTAGGGTGGCTGGGAAACTAGAATTCTGTTTAGCAAAAAATGCTTAGGTTTCAAAATCTGATTTAATTCTGCTGTGGAACAAATATATAAAATATTAATTACTTTCCACTTTCAGTACCTCTTCCTCTAAAATAAACACAGGAGAGGGAGAGAGAGAGATCCTCCACATGACAGAATCCCTGGTGGTTTTGTACAAGTTCAACTGAATTTTTTTCTCAAACTTTCTGTAGTATCACTCACTTAGTGAAGCATATGAGGGACAGGGGATTTTAATAATTTATTCCCTCATCCATTTTATTTAAATTACACCATGATCTGCACTCTGACAATAGAAACGCTAAAGGAGACAGGCATCTGGCTGAAATAAGTACCAGGGTAATGTTTCAGAGGTGGCCCAAACATATGCAGTAGAGCCAATCTGTGCCCATCAGTGAGGCAGAAGCAACATGATCAGCCTGTGGTAGGAGGGAATACCTCCAATCACTTTCAATGATGTTGCATGGAGCAGCCCTGATGGGCTGCATAGATAACCAAACCATATCCTGCCATTCTCAGACAGAGGAATATTTTTGTAAGGTGGTAACCTTAATTGAGTAGTTAGAAATGGAAGAATTAAGGGGAAAATTGAATGATCCCAGTGAAACTTCAGAAAAATAAATCTTTCAGCTGAGAATATTCTCCCTTTCTGTATCTTTTCTTCTCTCTTTTCCCCCTTTACTTCTTTCCTCTTTCCTTGTTTTCTTTCCATTGCTCTTTCAATTGCATTTATGTTTTTGGGTATCAGCAGTATGGCTCTAATGCAATGGTTTATACACTCTGTACGTAAATGAATGGATGCCCATTCTGAGTGAACCTGGCTGGCCATTGAACAGTCCCCCTCAACTTTTATTTATAAATTCAGGTTGTGCTTTCACCCTCAAATTTCACTGTAATGCTTAAATAATACAAGTTTTTAGAGACACCATTATTATTTAAACTGCAGTAGTGCCTAAAAGGCTCTAGAAGAGGTTGAGGTTTAGAGGTTCATTATTTTAGGTGCTGTAGAAACACCTAGAGACTATCTGGCCCAAGAACTTACATTCTGAATCCGTCAGAGACCAACTGTGATGCTGGGCCCAAACAGACTAAGCAACTAGCAGGCTAGTTGACCCAGATTCAACCTTTAGAGATATATTAGTAGTTAGATTGTGGTTTTTTTGCGTTTTTACATATATATATTGTTAGAGTTTGACAATGTAACCAAATAGTTCCTGTCTATCGCTGTACTCTGTTAATTCAGAGATCAAAAGAATATTTTAACATTTAAATGTACTGATATCACTGTCTTAATTTCTCTTTGAAGTTTGGGGTAAATCACCTGCAAATGGTGGAAGATGGGTAATTGCCTTATTTTAATCCATGTAGCTAATACCGATGTTCAGGAAATAGCAGATTGCTTCAAAAGTCTATTGTTCACCGAAGGACTGGTGCTGTCAAGAGGCTGCAAAAATCTATATAAAAACTCTTGGGACCAGATCCTTTCATCTCAAATCTGCTTATGCTTTATCAGGGTAAGCACTGAACCAGAAGATTGCAGTCTCCAGTTTAATTTGGATCACCTTGGTGTTGACCATTGAACTAAACCTATGGACTAATTTTAAAAGAACTCTTTAAAGCTCCAAAACTCACAATCTCTACTGTGAAACTGATTGCAGAACTGTACTCATATCTGTATGTATAATGATCTTTTAACCAATAATCTCTTTCCTGTTTTTTAAATAAATTTTAGTTTTGTTAATAAGAATTGGTTGTAAACATGTTTTTGGGTAAGATCTGAAATATTCATTAACCTAGGAGCTAATGTGTCTGATCCTTTGGGATTGGTAAAACTTTTTTATATAATGAATACAATTTTCAGTAATCCCAATCATATTTGACTTGGCTGTCTGGAAGTAAGCCCAAAACTGGGTTGCTTTTTGGCTTCTGGGTAAATAGTAAAGCAGACCACCTGTTTTCGGGATTGTCTGCCCCATTCTTTGCAGTTTGCCCTAATTGAGCAACCTCAGCATGCCCTGCCCCTTGGCCTCGGTCACACCAACAATGAAAAGAGAAACAGAGGTTGGGCCGAAGTCATGCAACAAGTCATTTGCAGAGTTAGAAATAGAGCTTGGGTCTCCTGATCCCCAGTATAGTGCCACATCCACTAAACCTCACTGCCTCCCAGTAAAAGACTTTAACTCAAACTATTTCAGACTAATCTAACAATATCAGATGTTTGCATCCCTGTTGTACTCTGTAAATTGAATATTATTACAGAAGATTTTTAGTTAGCTCAAAATGAAACCACTCTAATACCAACACAGAGACCAAGAGAGTAGAACCACGTTTCCAGAATATTCACAGTAGCCCTTTAAAAAGTCCTGCAAGCAACTGAAAATGTTGTACTAACCTTTGGTCTGTAGGCTTTCATTGCCCATAAAGAATTCAGACAGTACATCAGCCCTCTCATTAAAGCAGACCAGTAGCAGCTACCTGTGATCTTTTTGCTGGTCAATACCACTAATGCTGGTTATGTAATAGCACTGAAGAATTTCTTTAGTTCTTGTTTTGACATTGTGTGGCTTTGTTTTTCCTTTTATGCTTAAGAAAAATGTTTAAAATGCTATTTCCTAAAAGACTGTTATTTTTGTTCTGCCCTGTTTGCTATTTCAATGCTGCCTTCAGTAGCAGAAAAAAGCCGTGTTAACTTTTTAATATGAGGCACAAGTAATTTAGCTGTGAATGCAGGGTATCTCCTAAACTGTTTTAAGTCTGTAAGAAAAAATCTGGCTGTGGGAAGAGGACAGGAAGAGGATGAAAAATTCCCAATAACACACACATGGGAAATCATGATTATATAAATGTCATCCAAGTAATTTTTAATGGAAGAAAATTCCATTACTTTGATTTACAATAATTAGTGGGTTTTTTTTAAAAAAGGGTGTACATGATGAGACTGGTTATTCACAGGTTTTCTTGGTTTGTTTTTCTTCTAACTGGAATTGAAAGGTGATAGAGTTCTGTGACCTCTCATGCCCTGCTCTCTTGTTCTTGCACTTTGGCAAAAAATAAAATAAAATAAAATAAAATCTCTCTCCACTAACAGTAGCTCCCAATGTGGATTGGATCTCATAATTACAACACTATAAACTGAGATGAAAACACTAATGGTCACCTAACAGCCCAGAATAAGATTAATGCTAATCATTTATGAGGTAGCAGCTATAAACAGGATAAGGTTCATCAGAACAGGTTTTAAATATTAATTACAGCTCTAAAATTGCACAAAAACAGTAAAATCTTTTGTTTGTTATAATCCTTTAAGTGTTAAAGCACATTGTAATTTGTATGTGTTAGCCAAGGAGTCGATAATTGATGAGAGGTTGTACCACATATTGTATTATATTGTATTGTATTATGCTGTCACAGTGATAACTACTTGATGAATATAATCTGTTTTTCAGTCTGCATGATACATACACATATTTTAATCCTTTAAATAGGATTTACTGAATTGTAGGTTTAGTTTATTGCTTAAACATTTTAAAAGCAAAGAAGAGAGGCTAAGCCATACACAAGTATGTCTCCCATCCCTCGGGAAACCATATGTTATGGTAATATAATTAGTATACTTGATGGTAGTATGACTAAATATGGGAAATTTGTGAATTTGTGTTTTTTGAAATTCAAAATGTCAAAATGTTGTCAAAATTATGAACATTGAAACATTTTGAACTGCACTAATGATTCCACACGTGGCTTGCATGGCTTATGAAACTGAAACTGGTAACCCGTTAATCACAAGTTACCAGTAACTTAAAAATAGGCCTGAGTTGACACGTTTGATGCCAACTCTACTCTCTCCCTCATATTAATGAGAATTTCAGGCTTGGATCTGATTCCAGATGCAAAATTTGCACTTGGGCTCTTTCCTTATTGACATCCTTAATGTTACTTTTTCAGATATACTAAGGACTGACTGAGCAATCAAAACTGTCTTTTTTTCCACCATTGTGGTATGTGTGAGGCAGTGTAAAAAAGCTTGTGTTGTTGCTGCTCATGTTTCTGCCTTTTGGATAGTCAGAGGACAATTTCTAGGAACTTCAGTTTGCTACATTTCATAGCACCCAGATTTACTTTTAAATGACTTTATATAAATGGAACATCGTCATCACAGCAAGAAGGCAGCATTCTTCTGGTTCTTGGTGTATTGGAAAGCCTGGAAGTGAAGGGAGTGGCAGCCAGAATACAGACTATACGGAAATAGCAGGTATGGACAAGAAACTGCAAACTTACTGACTTGAATGATCTTTACTCATGGATGTCAACCCACTGAAGGCAATGACATGTCTGTGCTACTAGCCAGGTGATGGCCCTGAGATTAGGGTTGCCAACTGTCTAATCACACAAACTCAAACACCCTTATCCCGTCCATTTCCCCGAGGACCAGACTCTACCCGACCCCTTCTCTGAGGCTCCACCCTGCTCACTCCATGCCCCCTTCCTCCATTGCTCACTCTCCCCAACCCTCACTCACATTCACCGGGCTGGGGCAAGGGATTGGGGTGCGGGGGAGGGGGTTGTGGACTCTCGGCTAATTCTACCCACGCATTCCTTTCCACTTTCTGGGACTTCTTGGTTTCCCTTCACTCCCTTCACTTTGGACAATTTTTGCAATGATAGCTGGACCTACCCACTTATGAAAGTCAATCCTTCCCCACTTCCTCCTTTCCTAGCAGGCATCTGTATCTGTGTTTTTGTGTGTGCTTTTCCTTGTCCAATAAAAGCTTTTTAAGGGTGAATCATCTTTATTTTCTACAAATTGAGATTGCAAGCACTACCACTACATGCACAGACATTGTAGTCATTGTCTTACAGGAATGTAAGGCCCAAAATGACACCATAGAGTCCTAGGAAAACTCACACTGGTAACAGAGATAGACATTATCGGTACTCATCGTTAAGGTGTGGTCTCAAAGCTTCCCTGATTTGAACTGTCCCCCTCTGGGCTCCTCTCACATCTCTGGTATCTGGCTGCTCAAAATCAGCAACCAAGCGGTGTGCCTCAGACTCCACCCCTGAGCAAACCTTTCACCCTTAGCTTCACACAGATTATGCAGCGTACAACACATGGCTATGACCACTGGAATATTATCCTCATTAAGGTCTAGCCTGACACAAAGGGATCACCAGCATGTGTTTAATCTGCCAAAGGCATGTTCAACCGTCATCCAGCACCTACTCAGACTATTGTTGAACTGCTTCTTATTGGTGTCCAGGTGACCTGTGTAAGGTTTCAAGAACCAGAGCTATAAGGAGTTCACTGGGTCTCCCAGGATCACTATGGGCATTTCAGCATCCCACATGGTAATCTGGTGTGGAAAAAAAAAGTCCTCACCTGCAGCTTTCTGAACAGGCCAGTGTTCCTGAAGATGCGTTTGTCATGCACCTTCCCTGACCTTCCTGCACTGATGTCAGTGAAATGCCCTTGGTGATCCCCAAGCACCTGCAACACCATGGAGAAGTACCCCTTCCTATTGTACTATGTCACAAGGTGGTCTGGTGCCAAAATTGGAATATGTGTGCCATCTATAATCCCTCCACAGTCAGGGAACTCAGAGTCATGATTGCAATTTATTGCCCTGCACTCTTGCATTAATGTAGCCCCAACGGTCAACTTCCCCACTCCAAATTGATTCACGACCGACCAGTAGCAGTCTGGAGTTGCCAGCAATTGTCATACATATCTCTACCAAGAGGGCAGTTCTCATTCTGGTGTCCTTTGACCACAGGTCTGGGGCAAGCTCTACACACAGTTCCAGGAAGGTGGCTTTCCACATCTGAAAGTTCTGTAACTACTGCTCATCATCCTAGGATGATGAGCATGATGATATGATCTCACTATTGAGTGCTTATTTCCCGAGCCCAAAAGCAATGGTCCATCCTATGCAGCTTCTCTGTGAATGCCAAAAGCAATCTAAAGTTACTCCTATCCATATTCCACAGCATGTCAGGAAATTTGGGGGAGTCTTCAGTTAGGAAGTTGAAGATTAACTGCACTGCCATCCGCAATGTCTTCATGGCAGTTAACAGAACATAGGTCAGCAGGGTGTATCCAGCCCTTCTCACAAAGATGCCCAGGTGCACAGCAGAGAATGGCCATTGCAAAAATGCCACCAAAGAAAGCTGGAAGCCCATGGAGTTCTAGGACACAAAGAAATGCATCACGGGACATTTGGCCAGGTCCCAAAATGTGCCACAACCCAGTCCACCTTACCACAACACCTAGCGACAGAAGGTGTTAGCTGAACTATGGAATAGGTATTCACAGTGCAATGCTTACACTGTTGACAATGGTTCCCCCAATGTGTACGAGATCTGCCACCAGAGGGAGCAAGTGTGAACATGAAGTTCAAATTTTTATTATGTCATCATTGTTGCCCACCCTGGGATCCAACCCAGGAATAACCACAACAAAGAGTGAACTTGAGCAGCACTGAGGGTTGATTTATTGGCATCCCTTACCTGCGCAATTATATTCACACGCACAACTCATTCATCCTGGCAGGCTGCAGATGCAGGTACTGATTGCTTTTAATTTCACAGGTGGCTGAGGCTGGCCAGGTGATAGGTGCCCAGAGATTGGCCGCAAGGTAACAAAAGTCTCTGAAGTCCCTTCAGATCCGAGGAAGGGTTCTACTGCTTCTGGTCCGGTCCGGAGTTCAGCGTGCTGTTATATTTCCTTATTGGTACCCTTGATCTGGCCGCACATCTCGAAATTGGTAATACCAAGATAATACCATGGTTTCATAAAAGGCAATATTTGCTTCTTTGCTTTGCCATTGGCTGACACTGTCTCACTCATTCCTTATGTTAATTGATTACATATTCATAAGCATGAATACAATTGGTAATATAGAGCAATGCAGCTTTAAGCAAGCATCTAACATCAGTGGGGACTTTCTGTTGCTGCTTGTAGTTTTGTAATGGCATAACAGGAAGCTGTGCAGACTGCACTCAAAAGAGCAAATGTTGGGAGCCGCATCTGGCTACAGCCTTTTGGGTTTTGAAATCACTTTTGTTGACAAAACTTGGTAGTGTAGACATGGCCTAAGGCAGGCTCCCTGCCTGCCCTGACCCCACGCCACTTCCAGAAGTGGCTGGCATGTCCCTGTGTCCCCTGGCCCAGTGGGAGCTATGGAGTTGGTTCTGGGGGTAGGGGCAGCACACGGAGCTGCCTGGCACCCTCCACTCTCCCCAGGATGTGCCAGACTCTTTCAGGAATGGTGTGAAGCCAGTGCAGGCAGGGAGCATGCCTTAGCCCTGCTGTGCTGTCAGACTTTCAGTATCTAAAATCTCCTGGTTTGGCTTCAGTAGCCTCTGGGAGATAGGGTCTGGTTCCAGGAGACCGCAGGCAAAACCAGGAGGGCTAGCAACCCTGCATGAGATTTATGCTTGGAGATTGTTTTTGGCTTTATGGCTCTCATCCCTCCTTCACTGAAAGGGGTCAGATATTTCTTTGCCACTGTGTCCTGGTACTCCACAAAGTGTTAGCTTTTCGTGGGATTGGATTCCATGTGGAAGGAGAGAGTTGAAATTACATTGACAGCCATCTTGGCCCCATGAAATGGATTCATGTTGTTTGTGCAGCGAGGCTTCTCCACGCTCAGGAATCTTCCTTAAGAAAGGCAGCTGCAGGTGGAGAAGATCCTAGCAACATGTTTGCAAGGCAGTTGGGGGTTAGACCCCAGAACCAGCATGGTGGCACAAGGTCATATGGGTAAGCCTGAAATCCCCACGCTTTAGAATCTAGCACTGTGAGTTCTTTAATACTTGGAGAAGTGAAATGTAAATCCTTTCCCCATGATGGGACAGTCTGAGGGTAATTTTGTGAGGGAATATTTACATTCTTTGTCCCATGGACTTTTACTGTAGGATCGTAATCTGGCCCATTATTTACATTGTTAATCTCATGAGTAAAGATTTGAAGAGCCAGCCTAAGTGAACAGTGCCCTGATAGTGTCTCTTCTGTCTAAAGCTGTACCAATGTCCTTGTTGTAAGTTACAGCTGATAATTTGGGGATTGAAATTGCAGACATCTATTGTGCATTACCATGCACAATTGCAGTGCTATGTAAATAAGTGATAAGAATTATAACACGTGATGTTGGCAAAGTACAGTATTTGCTGTTTTTAGTTCCCTTCTTACTTTTTAATAAAGCATTGGGTATTGTGGCTATTCGGTCAGCTATTGGGGTACTCTGGGCAATGCCAGGGTTTAGCTGTAAGTGTATTGTTGTCTGTCTTGAGGAGGGAAGATTACTTACAGTATGCTTACAGCAATAATGCTAGCCTGTGCAGGCTGACATCTCCCAGAGCAATTACAGCAGCAGCACTGCTCCACTCACCATTAAATAACGTTTTAGGTAACCCAAAATGAGTGCTGCCTAGAAAAATGACATAGTGAGAGTGGACTGGATCCATAGCTAATGTAAATTAGCATAACTGCATTGACTTTAACCTAAAAGGCATCATTGTGACTTAGTAGAGGCTGAAAGCTTTTCCAACACCAGTCTTTTCTCTGGAAGTGGGTGTCAAAGGTATTTGCCAATATCTCTTGGTTAGGTCTAGGGTGGAGATGAATTCTGATTTGGCTAGTCGCTCCTGCAGCTTGTCCACCTGGGGCATGGGATAGGCATCAAAGCGAGAGACTGTGTTCACCCTGTGGAAATCAGTGCGGAACCTGACTGTTCTGTCTGGGGTGGGAAGTAGCACTATCGGGCTCTGCCATTTGCTCCTTGACACTTCGACCGCTCCCACTCTTGCCTCTGTTTTTCCTGGCTGGATAGCTGCACCCAGCAGGATCACCATCTCAGCAGTCGAAAATGTAAGAAACTCTTCAACATTGGAACTTGAAACATACGTACCCTGATGGACAACTCAAACAGTGTGATGTACAGCCATTATTGCTCATGAATTGAGTAGTTTAACATCGATATTGCTGCTTTGTCTGAAACCAGAAGAGCTGATGAAGGACAGGTGAGGGAAGAGAAAGGAGGATACACCTACTTCTGGAAGGGAAAATCTATAAATGAACCCTGATTGCACGGAATGGGATTTGCTATAAAGAACAAGCTCTTAAGGTGCCTTTCTGAGGTACCAGTAGGCATCGATGAGCAGTTTATGACACTCTGAAGCTCACCAAAAATCAATAGGCAACTATTGTGAGAGACTATGCACCAACACTGGATGTTGATGAGAATGTAAAGGAAGATTTTAATTCTCAGTTGGAGAACCCTACAGAAGACGACAATATCATCCTTCTGGGGGATTTCAATGAATGTGTGGGACAAGACTCAAACCTGTTGAAGGGAACAGTCAGGAAAGAAGGAGTTGACAGAAGCAATTCAAATGGAATTCTGCTCCTGACCAAGTGTGCTGAACATGAACTTATTATTACAAATACACTCTTCAAGGAAAAGTTCAAAACATCTTGGAGATACCCATGGTCAAAACACTGGCATTTCCTCAACTACATTATAGTTCATGTCTGAGATCATAGTAACATATTTCTCACAAGAGCAATGACAAGTGCTGATGACTGTTGGACTGATCATCGCCTGGTTCAATCCATGATGATAATTAAGATAGCTCCCAAATGGAGGCTGCAAAAAGCAGGTCAGGTGCAAGTTGAAGATTCAACGTTTGAAGGACCCTATTAAGTGTGACCACTTCTAAGCAGACTTAGAAGAAAGCCTCCCGTCAATTTCCAGAAAAAATTCAGGAACACTGGAGCCAGCTGAAAGCAGTAATCATCAATGTCTGTGAGGAAAACATAAGCTACCAAACCAGAAAACATCAGGACTGGTTTGATGAGAATGATGCTGAAACTGAGTAATTCATTAATAAGAGAGTGTCATTTTATGCTTGGAAAAATTACATAAATTGTAATACAAAGAGAAAAGATCATGCCGAGGCGAGGGTGGAAGTTCAATGTAAAACCAGAGAACTCAAAAACAAATGGTGGACTAAGAAAGCACAAGAACTGCAACATCTTGCAGACAGGCACAATACATGTGGTTTCTTTAGTGCCACCAATGCTGTTTATGAGCCAATTTGCCATGGTATAAATCCTCTTTGTTCCAAGGATGGAACCACACTTCTGAAGGACAATGAAGCCATCAATTCTCTCTGGAAAGAACATTCTGAAGATCTTCTTAACTATAATTCTATGGTTGCAGATGAGGTCCTTAAGAAAATCCCCCTATGAACATTTAGGGATGAGCTTGGATACCTTCCTAATTTGTATGAGGTACACAATGCCCCCAAGCAGATGAAGAACAACAAGGCTGCAGGTCTAGATGGGATCCCCTCTGAAATCTTTAAAGACTGTGGTCCAGAGCTAATTCACCAGCTTTACCGGCTTATCCTTAAAATCTGGATAAAGGAGGAGATACCCAGTGAAATGAGGGGTGCCCTGATTGTCACCCTCTTCAAGAAAGGGGATAAAGTGGATTGTGAAAATTATCATGGTATCTCCCTCCTAGCCATTCCGGGCAAAGTTCTTGTTCAGATCCTTGCAACTTGCCTTCTGCCCTGTCAGAAGAAATTTTACTGGAGTCACAGAATGGGTTCCAACCATGTTGTGGAACTGTGGATATGATCTTCACAGCACGGCAGCTGCAAGAAAAGTGTTGGGATCGAAGCCAACCACGGTACATGGCTTTTATGATTTTCTAAAGCCTTTGATTCAGTGAATCACTATGCCCTCTGGACTGTATTCTCTAAGATTTGATGTCCTGATAAATATATCAATGTCCTAAAATTGCTTCATGATAAAATGAAAGTGACTGTTCTGAGCAGAGAGAACCTTTCAAAGTGCAAACAGGAGTACAACAGGGCTGTATCATCGCTCCAACCATGTTTGAGATTTTTATCGCCGTCATTCTTTACCTAATTGCTGGGAAGTTTACAGCTGCATTGAAATCATTTACAGAATGGACGGAAAGCTGTTCAGGCTTAGCAGGCTGAAAGCCAAGAACAAGATCTGCACAACATCTTTTATGGATCTTCAGTATGCTGATGATCGTGCAATCTTTGCCCATGCTGAGAAAGATCTTCAAACTATTTTGAATGTGTTTGCTGATGCTTTCGCATGTCTGGTCTTCTTGATATTAAGAGTGAGACCAAAAGTGCTCTATCAGCTCTCTCCAAACAAGGTATTACATGCCCCATCTATCAAAATCAATGGAATGGCACTGGAGAATGTCTATCATTTCCTCTACTTTCGAAGTAATTTTTCATCCAAGGCAGATATTGATGCAGAAATTCAGCATTGCCTGAGCTATGCTACTGTAACTTTTTCTTACTTAAGACACAGGGTTTTTGAAGATCACAACATTCTAACAGACACAAAGCTTCTTGTTTATCAAGCTGTTGTTCTCCCAACAAGGTTGTATGGGTCCAAAACTTGGACGGCCTATAGATACCACTTGAAAGTACTTGAGAGGCACCATCAATGCTGCCTTCATAAGATTCTGAAGATCAAATGGGAAGACTGTCAACAATTCCACTGGACTGTTCATATTGTCCAGATGCCAGACCATCGTCTCCCAAAACAGGTTCTGTTCTCTCAGCTGAAAGAAGGGTACCATAACATGGGTGGGCAATAACATGGGACTTACTGAAGGACAGCCCAGAAAAGTGTAATATTGACATTGACACGTGTGAGGCACTAGCCCAGGATCGCGTAAAATGGAGTGAAATCCTACGTGATGGTCCCTGCATTTTGATCTTGCTCGCTGACAAGCTGAAGAGGACAAGAGGGGCAGAAAGAAGGAGAGACTGCCTTCCAGTTATGGAAAACACCCTCCTGCTGAGCCTGAAAACATCTGCCCTCATTGCAATAGAACCTGTGGTTCAAGGAATGGCCTTATTAATCACCTGAGGAACCATAACTCCCATGAAAGATGATCATACTCGGTAACGAGTGAACACCCATCATCATCATTGTGCAGTGTGCCATTTAGCTGCTGCTTCCACCCTATAGCTGTCTGCATTTCAGTGATGCTGGTTGTACTGTATAATCCTGAGTAGTTTTAGAGCCACTGTTTGTCAATATAGAATGCTATTAGGAATAGGCAAGACTGAATTCAATGATTACTATGTAGATCTAGGTAACATGTTCGTAATGGTGTATTTTTTGAAACTCTGAGACAAAACTGGTCTAAATTTGAAGCAGTCCCCCAGTGACTCTTACAGAATTTATGGTTTTGATTATAAGCATGGGAAATTCTTAACTGACATGAATAGCTTCAACCCAAAAACCACAGCAATTGTACCTGGAGGGTAAGGGAGTTGAGCTGAAAGGAGGGAAACTTACATGACCTGAAACAATCAGGTACATCACAACTCACAGAACCCCACACTGCTGCTGATCACACAGCTCTTCTTCTGGTTTCTATTCTCAGCTCTGCCAACAATTATTGTTATTTGTTATTTAAGTGAACATTGTCAAAACTTAGATGTCTAAATTCAGACACCTAAATCCACATAGAAATACTGAAAAAAATGTGGCCTGTTTTTTCAAAGATGCTGAGCACTTGCAGCTCCCCTTCAGGATTGTAAGGGGTTTTTTTAATGAAAGATCTCTTTCCTTTAAGAATGATAATATTTCTTCTTCTACATTTAGAAACTATTAGTCTTAAATTAGTATACTATTGCAGTTAATATCTTGCCATCCTTTACCCTTGGAAGAAAAGTTGTTGTAGAAATAACATTTTGGTCAATAGAGTACTAATAGTTACATGACATACCTTAGATACTGTGTAATGTTATTTGAAAGAAATTTAGTCTTATGAGGGAGGGGCAAAAATGAAAATTGATAATATATATATAACATTTTATTAAGTCTATGGGCCATATATTATAATATTGAGGAATTTTCTTTATGCTTTTATCTTCTTGGTGATTTGACTTATTTTTTTTAAGTGAAAGATTAAAAATATGATAGAATTGCCTGGAGCCTTAGTCTAAATTCCATATTTTATATATTGTACTGAAGAAGTATAATATTATTCTGCAGTGTTTTCCAAAAGGCCTGTCTGGCACATTAGATACACATCATTTCCACACACATCCCCACCTCCACCCTGTGTAATTTTACAAGCTTCAATGACAAAGTCACAAATGCCTTTAATAAAAAAAACCCCAACAATGGATAAATATATTAGTTTTGATTTTTTCAAGTTCTGTCAGGGCATATTATGCACGTACAATGTTTATTTTTTTCCACATCACAACCCAACATATTGCCCTAACTACATCAATAATTCAGCTGTCTTTTCTTCCCTCACCAGCTAAGTAATCTCTTCTACATCAAGCACTACTGTATACAGTATCTTACTAAAATTTCATCTCCCAAGCCCTGTGGTCTGTGACAATGCTCCAACTCCAAAATGTGAAACTCAGTGATGAGAATAAAAACAGAAAGAATAAAATTTGACTGATATTTGGGAGAAATCTTTCAGTGCTGGTTTAAAATCCAGACTAACTCTTATATTTTAAAGTGTCAGGTCAGCAGGGGCTGCTAATGTACCAGGGCTACAAGGTCCCATTATACTAGTAATACTATAAAA